>APFE031062805.1:8548-97233 GCA_000404065.3 Pinus taeda | reverse complement strand
AAGGAAACAAACTGGCAGAACCCCGAAACGGGCTCTACCTAAAGAAGTACTTTGCTTGACTGGAAATTAGGCAATGGTTTCTTTGTATATTATGTATATTTGTACATGCATTATCGAGAGCTTCGTGATGTCAACACTTTTTGGTCTGCTGTTGCAGGTGTTGATGGATGATTTGGTCTTTTTCGGATTCGCCGATGGTGCTAGTCGGCACACTCGGAATCTCGCTTCCGCAGCTTGGGTACTATATTATCCAACTGGTCAATTGATGGTATCAAGAGGTGTATGCATCGGTCCTGCGTCAAATAACATGGCTGAGTATACTGCCGTTATAAATTTATTGTCTGAGGCGATCTCTTATGGGATCGACTCATTAGTAGTATATCTCGATTCTCAATTGATAGTGTCTCAATTAAATAACATTTATCGGGTAAGGGATCCATGTTTATATTGTCAGTATTTAAGAGTAGGGTTGTTGCAAAGATCATTCATTTATATTAATTATTTGCACATTCCAAGAGCTCAAAATTGGTTAGCCGATTCTATCGCTAATCAAGCATTAGACTGGCACATCAATCATTCATCATAAAATCAAAGCATCAAAAAGTCAACTGTATATATATATATCATCATAAAAGTGTCTCGAATGAACATATGTAGTCCAAAAAATATACAATATTGGGACTCAAATGCCCATAATCATATCCGGCATATCTAATGCCCCAGCTCAGGATGAGCAGCCAAGTAGGTCACTATAGCATTGGCCACACGCCGAAAAGTGCGAACCCAGTCGCGTGGCATCCCAACCACGTGATGCTGCATATCCTCTGGGAGGTCCTCTATAGCAGAAATCGGTATTCGACAGCTCAGTCTAGTCAAGTGTCTCTGGACGTTGTGTAAAGTCCTCTCCGTCTTAGCAGCCGCCTCTTCGGCTCCTCGGCCGCGTCGCCTGTGCCGCGGAAGTCCATCTAGCCACACTGGCCCAATATCTGGATCATGATCATCATATCAGTCATTTGAATCTCATAAAAAATATATATTTTTCAAATTGCATTATTATATTTGAAAAATCCAAAAAAATTACAAAATCAAAAAATTCTTACCAATTTCGCCCCATGCTGCATCTGGCGATAATTCGAGGTCTGGGTCTCCTCGGAAGTCCAGCCCAGAATAGGGGTAGTCATCGACGGTGATGATCTGCTGATCCCACCAGGTGAAGAAATCATCGTCGAAGGCAATGCTAGGAACCTCCCCACCCCCCAGACGTTTCATCAGATCAGCCCACCAACCCATACGTGGATCGCGTGGGGTGCTGATGGAAACTGCTACCCTGGGCCGGAGTGCGGGAATCCTCTCGAAGAAAAAGGTGCACAAAATAGTCCATAACCAAACTTTTTGGTCTGTCACCTCTTGATGGAAGTGAGTTGGCTCTTCATGCTTGCCAGAAGAGGAGTACACCAGTCAAACACTGTGTTGAGACAATCCACTGCCACACTCATATTGAACCGTGACGCCTGATGCAGTGAGGATGATCCATTCACTCGTGCCATGGTGAACAGGATGATCCTAAGTGATAAACTCTCCACATGTGCAATGGAGATCTGGCTCTCAACTTTCTTGGGATGCCTCGGGCAGTATATCTGCACATAGTCCTCGATAGTGAGGCTACTCCGCGTCCTGCCCCGGGACTGTACTACCTCTCCCCTTCGGGAAAGGCCCGTGATAAAGTATATGTCCTCCACTTCCACTCTGAGTGGCATCTGATCTATTATGAATGCTTCCTCCGACATCCCAATAGCTAATGAGCAGTTCAAGCAGTCGCACATTGGCTTTCATGTTCGGCATCTTGAAGAATTTGAGCAAGCCACATCCTCATAAAGCATCTAAGGCTTGAGGATCGTTCATAACCTCATTATCAACTGCTGCATGTTCCCTTTCACGCCATGTGATAGTCATCCTGAAAAGAAATTGAGCTTTCAACCATTAGCTTTTTTTTAAATTAGCTTGCGGTGTATACGCGAGTTACTGTATACACAGTCCCGTATAGGGCCCGCGTGTACGCGGGTTTCACATTACCAACCCGCGTATACGCCGCAGCGAAATTTTAGTCAATAATTTAACGATGAAACATCAATAAAAAATATTAAAATTAATCACAATGCATTGCAAGTTAAGGATAAGGGTTACCTGGAAGATTTTGTGGGATTTGAACGGTCGAAATCGACGTACGAAGAATTTTCTCCTTTTGCTCCAAATATGTGCTCTCCAAGTTGAACAGTAACAATGGTAAGTCCAAAATTCTATTTATAAGTTTTCAAAATGCAAAATTTTTTCAAAATTTCTGTTGTAGCTCTGATACCACTTGTTGTAGATCTAACCCAAAAATATGTGATAACAGAAATAACCCAATAAATAACAAGATCAAAATAGATAGAAATTCTTCTTTATTATCAAACCCTTAAGGTAGGGAAACACCATACATTCACTCCTTAAGGAAGGAGAATACTCCACAAGCCTCTTGCTTGTTCATACAAGAATACTTCTCTTCATGTCCCTCCATGTGGAGTCTCTAGCCTCTATATAGGCCTCATACATACAATACCATGCATCATTACCATGGTTTCCTCATACCATCAATTAATACCATGGGCCCCTTACATTATTATTAACTACTTGTGGTCCCTTACATGACATGGGTTAACCACCTTATTTATTACTATGGCCCATCCCATTATTACATTATTACCTTGGGTACCTCCCTCGGTACCCCATATTACCCCCCCTAGGTATATAACAGAATCGATGGGGATTTTTTGAATATAGCAATATAATGACCATAAACAAATGAAAGTCACTGATTGTTCAAAGGCACACTGAGAGCACAATTGTTAAGTCAATTATATACTATATGGGTGGTTGAGAGTTTGACTAATGGCTAGAACAAGTTGTTTTTTTATACATATATTCAGAATTTTGTTGCACATTTTACAACTTAAGGTGACCTACATAGAAAATTGGAGATCTATTGAAAAGCACCTAGAAACAGGCATCCTGTCAACCATTTAATTTTATATATTTTTATTATGATTTTTATGGGTTTTGGAGTCATTATTGATCCAAATTGAAATATGGAAAAATCTAGGTTATCAACGCTCAAAGACGGATAAAACTAGAGGATTTTCATGTTATTTTGACTCTTGTTTAATGACGAGAAGCTCTTGTGTGTGTTTGGAGGGTATATGAGCATAATGTAGATGTCTTGGATGAATAAAGTAAACTTGTGCTGCGAAGGGGTCTGAGTGACTAGATTGATGAACTAATTGGAGCAGAGTTTGGGATAACAGTATGGAAGCCAACAATATATATTGGCATGAAATTTATGACAGTAATGGTATAGGTTGTTTATGGAAATGTAGTGGTTTAGGTTATATGGCAATATAATGGTTGCAATTTATGTGGTAGAGACAGCGATATGGTGTTTCTCATAGTGGTAGAGTGTGTTGGTTGTGATTGTAGTTTATGATAGTTTCCTTGTACGCATATTCATTCATATATTATGATTATGGATCTATACTGAAAACGAGATTAAATATAGGTCCAAAAGGAATCAGAGAAAGGAGGTTGCAACCTCGATCAAGTTGGAGCTTACAGTAGGTTGGAGTCTACTCATTGTTGAGGTTGGAGCCTACTCATTATTGAGGTTGGAGCCTCAATCAAGTTGGAGTCTACTCATTGTTGAGGTTAAAGCCTGGATCATGTTGTAGCCTATAGTGAGGAGTTATTTTAATCTTCGAGGTTGGTGCCTTAATCAGGTTGTAGTCTACCAAAAGTGGTAGATTTCTTATTTTGTGGGTAGTTTCCTCTCACAGGTTTGGGCCTGCAAATTGATGTAAATAAATTTAAGAATGGACAAAAAAAGAGTTGGTATTTTTCTCCCGTTTGGGTTTCCACCTAAAAATTATGTCTCATTGTGATGTTTTCTTGTGTTGATTATTTTTTGTTATGTAACTTACTCATATGATTATTTATTGATATAAATGATGACATAATGGTTCATTTTTATATCGGTGTATGATTAATAAATATTGTTAAATTGTGAAATTTACCTCACACTAATTCAACCCCCCTCCTCTCCCTCAATGTGACTTTTGGGCCAACAAGACTGTCTTCGGATGGCTGTAAGGCACCTTAAGAGGTGAGCACCATTGAGGGACTGACAGGGTGTAGAGAAGGGGTGTGCCACTGGTGCATGTTTGGGAGAGTGGGAGGCTATGGTCGGGGAAATGTTTGCAATATGGCTACATTGTACAGTGATATGAGTTTATTTTTTGGTTTTTACATTGTTGCTTCTGGAGTTGTAGCCCTAGCTTAAGGGTGACCCATGGTTGAGATTTATGAATCACATGGTCTATGGCTAGGTGGAATGTGGAGAGCCCACAACTAGTTGGTTTTTAGCTATAGATAAGTGTCTATTATAGAACATATTGTGTTTATGTGTTGTAATTTACAATTTTATGTTGTTTACGTATAAACCTTAGCTGTTATTTGCTGATATGTATGTGTATTCTATTGTGCATGATGTTAACATGCCATGACATGGTATTTCATGTGTTATATGGCTTGATAATAAACATTAAATTAGGGTATTTTCCATAATTGAGTACCATGTAAGTAATTTATCTATATAATTATGTCTTCAAACCCAAGTTAGGTTTTGGTGCTAATGTGCCTAATATTACAACATGTTGTGCATTCTCTTATGTTTATATTACTGGTTAATTACATGAATTTATATTTAAATTCCTACATGATGCTCAGACCTAGGTATTGCACGATGTTATGCATGTATATATTTATGTTATATTCTAATGAATTAATGTTAGGGACAAGTGAATTCATCATGGAAAAACTGGTACGAACACCATTTGTGGGTTGATATGGCCATAAGGGTTTTGGAAATGAATTGGGGGTTCAAGGTTGTGACATATTTTTTAGGCTTTTGTTGAAGAAATTTACAATACTCAACAGTGTCAATGTGGTATAATTTCCCATATTAGGGATTAGGGATGTTACATAGGTAATGAACTATTTATGTATGTTGTATTCAAGTTGATGCATTCATGGTGGATATGAATTGTAGTATAATTCACCACACTAGTCTTATAACATAACAACTCTGAACTCTTCCAGTCACCATTCATATTTGAGGTGATGTACAATCAATAACGAATTAAATACTAACTGAATTTATAAAAATATATGTGCCTTGACTCAAGTTCCTTCATGATAATGAATTAAGTGGAGTTAAGTGGAGTTTCTTCACACCTCCCCAACTATGTTCTCTATATCAACCCATATAGGGGAGAAGAACCCTTTTTTGCAAGATCCAGGGAATTTTATTTTAGCTGAGACATGGGTATACATTAGAGAACTTTTGAGGTCTAAAATGGGCCCCCTAAGAAAAATTTACAACCAAAATAAACTTTATGAGAACCAATACGATTCAAGATGATGATGTCAACCATGGGGGATGATTCACCATTTTTGGGGAAAAAAAGTAAAAGGATTAAAAAATAATAAAATAATAAAACTATTTTTTCAACTTGTATTTTCAACTTATCTCCCCAAGGTTTTACTTAAATTTTGAGCGGGAATACTCATTGGATGTATAATTTGATTTTTGATCCAAGGTGTACCCGTGTTTCATACTTCTAATGGACCCTGCTACACAAAAAATGAGAAATACTTGAAAAATGTGATTGCAATCATTTTTCGTGTATTTCTCATTTTTCGTGTAGCAGGGTCCATCAATAGTATGAAACATGGGTATTCCTTGGATGAGAAATCAAATTCTGCATCCAACAAGTGTTCCTGCTCGAAATTTGAGTAAATCCATAGGGAGATAAGTTGAAAATGTAATTTTTCTTTTTTCCCTCTAAAATTTGATGATGTAATCTAATCTTATTTTATTATTTCCAGTATTATGTTATAATTTCCATAGGAGACCCATTTTAGACCTCAAAATTCCCCTAATGGATTCCCAGGTTGTGCATATTTGGTTGGACTAGCTTGTATATCCTCGATTGGTCAAAATATTTTCAATTGTATTACCTTTCCTACTAATATCTAATGTAATAATTATAAGATTAAGAAGCAATAATTTGGCTACCTTTTTTAGACTCCTTTCCAATCTCTTGCTTTTGGAGACTTTATTGATAAGAGAACACTAGAGGATTTTAGTTGTCAGATTGATGATGGTTTCAAAATCCCCTTCGACTATAAGCTTTGAGAAATTTTGAGGATGAGCCAAATTTAATACCCTTTCAAGAGATTTGATTTCAACTACATTGTTTCATTTGAATCCTAAATTACCACAATGGAGAAACAATATTTTACCAAAATGATCCCTCAAGACACTAGCATAACCCATCATGCTCGGGTTTCCTTTAGAGGGTCCATCAAAATTCATCATAAAGAAAGAATGAGGCGGAGGAGACCAAAAAGAGCGGATGGATAGGGTGTCATAGTGGCTTAGTTTATGAGCCAAATAAGTTGGATTTTTTAACTCCCATAACTTGATAAATTCAATCTTACTTCCATGGGCTTACCATTTGTGCTTCTCCTAGTGCCATGAAAGGAATGGATATAATATTTTATTTAATAATTTCCCTTATCTAATTTTGGTTGAGAGAGTTGTTTTGAAATATTCTTTGATTTCTACTTTCCATAATGTCTTAATAATAATTTTGGAAGGATGGTTCATATTCTATTGAGAATGGGGTTTGCAAAAATATGGGGATGTTAATTTTCGATAGTATGGGAAATGTTGGTATGGTTACAGCCTCATATATGCATTATATTGTTAGGAAAAATACTTGGGGGGCGGGGGGCTGGGGTGAATTGATATTTTTATTTCACTTAGTATTTAATTTCAAATTCATAGAAGTGTATACTATTGTTATTCTGACAACTCATGTGTGTATGCAACTTCAGTGAATTAAAACCATGTGTGTGCATACTATCAAATTTTCACAATTTCCATCAATTGTTTAACTTAACCATTGCATCATTATTTCACTAGCCATTTATTATTCATTTAACCATGAGTAGTAAGAGAAAACAAAAAATAGCACATAATCAACACATCAACACATAACGACACTAGGATTTTAGGTGGTGTTGACGGTAGTGGACCCGCCAATTGGTGTAGGAGTCCTAGTAGTGGGTCGCATGGTAATGACTTGACCGCAATTTCGCACAGAGGCAAGTAACATACCTCTATTGGTAGCAAGGGTGTGACAATTGTAGTGAGCCAAGGAAGGTGCATGAGAGGTTATAACATATGGGGGTTGAGATGAGTGTGCCCCTTGGAAACCTGTGATAGAACGCAATTAAGAAGGGAACACATGAGGAAAGATACATCAAAACATGGAAGGCAAGTGCTCAAGCAATCCAAATTGATGGTTAAACCAACAACACATTTTAGAAAGATTCATACATACATACACAGATAGATATACATGCATGCATAAGAAAACCAATACATATATCATTTAGAGTAAACTGGATAGCATAGAATACAATACAACATATGCATGAAATGTGCTAGCTCTTGTTATATTAAGAAGTGTAAGTTCCAGTCATATAATACATCCATGTCCAACCACTAGTTTATATAACGAAACATTATAGCCACAACCACTTGCTCCTCCAAAGAGATGTACTAGCTATATGCAGTGGAGAAGCCAAGGCTCGTTACAACACTATCCAAGCTCTCTCCAAGATAGTCTTATTGGAAACTTTCCTAACCAAAATCCTATACAATGAGTTATGAGGGACTATTTATAGCAAAGGGTGGGGTGACCCTTTGACATTCCCCTTGTGACAGTTCATCTACCCTCATGACTCTTCATCTACTCTGAGAGCATGTGCATCATTGTCTTCAATGCGGCTGGACCAACAACATACTTGTGTATGATGTCTTCACTAATGGGTAAGTCTGGGTTGGTAGAAATGCGCATCAACTCATCAAAATATGAATCAAGCTCTAGTCAGAACCATTCCTTTATCTTCGCCTGGGTGAGATTCCCAATAGATGGGATAGCATGCGCACGCACCACAACATCCATACTCTTGAACACACATGCATGGGAAGCCTGTATACTAGTGATGAGATGTGGGAGCTCTTCATAGTTCCAAATCTGACTCCAGATATGTGCCTTCAACTCGACAGAACTAGCCTTCATCATCTTAAGCAAGTGAAGTGGGGCTCCCTTGTATCTCATCATCCATGCTTTCATGTAATCAATGACAGCATGAAAGTTCCTCAAGATACGTGCTCTTCTATCACATCGCTACTATCATCCGTTGAGATGGACAACTGCCTTATGCACCGTGCCAAACTTGGATTACAATGCTCACATAGCTGTGTCAAGGGAAAATACTTCATCTAGTATTGCCTTCTTCAGTTAAGCTCAAGTGGATGCTATCACCAAATCTCCTCCTTGCTTGGTCGTTTATAGTTCCTTAGCCATTCGCTCATTCTCAGCTATCAAAAATCGAACACTTGAGCTAGTGGCTTCAACATACACTCTAGTTGCATCGGCCAAGGCTACTGGATGTTTGTGCATGTCAAACAAAATCACTTGTCCCTCAACTTACGCAGGAGATGTATGATCATCCAGAGTCAACACCATATGAGACTACAAAACTCTATGTTGAGACTCATCAAATGAGATGTTGTCCACCTCTTCTTCTGACTAATCTCTGAGGATCTCAGTGCCTCCTCGGTTGCTTGAGACTTTCTCATCATATGGATGCAGTGAAGTAAGTAATTTGACCTCATGGTGATAAGGCATAACATTGATGTCCTATTCTAATTCCCATTTCTCCATATTCGTATCCAAATGTTGAAGTGCTTGCTATATCTCATGAGTGAAGTCCTGCTCTAGCAATGGTTCACCCTGTTTTCCCGATGCTAGCCATTCTGATGAATCCACTACTAGTACGGGCATTGTTTCATCTATTTGCACATGTTGTGCCCCTTGATGTTCATGTTGCTCCTGCACTTCCCTCTCTTGTTTACGCAACTCTTGTTCCTTCTAGAGTTTCTCCTTCAGCTCATGCAACTCCTTCTCTACTTCCTCCATTCTTCTCTTCTACCTTTGCCTTTGCATGATTCTCTTGTCACACTGTTGCCTATTTGCGTCTATAGTCATAGCTTATTTCTCTACCAATGGGTCTGCTCAGAACTTGCAGCTTTGCTCTTTCTCCACCCGATCGACAACCTCCCTCTTGCCCTTGTCGTGCACTAGTATGCTTGCCTTTGTTGCTACTGCTACTAATGTTGGTGCTCTCCGGGATGCCGCTTCACGTTGCTTCGATAACCACTCCATAGTGAAGCTAACCTATTCATTGTGTCTCGAGAAATTGTAGCAATATCTCCATGGGTCCTCCTCGACCCAATGAAATCCCCTCTGGATCTAGTCGAACTGTACTCTTATGTAGTGATCCTTCACAATAGAATGCGGGACATACATATTGTAGCTTCGAAGGTCGAACGGATACTTCTTCATCAGTTCTGCTCCGACATCCATTTACTTGATATTGTGGCTCTCATATAACCCAATCATAGCAAAAGAGCAGGACAAGGTGCCTTCTTCTTCCAGTGCAGTCTAGCTATCAATCCTACTGAGATGTGATATGCTACTTCCTGCATGATGAGTATGTCTAAGGAAAACTTCGGTAGAACATGCGGAGGTTTCCCTGCAATGAACATTCGAGATGAAGGTGTCGGACGGTGAGGCATGCCAATCAACAATGTCTATCAGTGCCTCCATTACTTCCTTTGACATGTAGGGTGGATCTTTTTTGAATATCATCTTATATAATGGGGTGACAAAATGATCAGACAGCAGTGTGGTTACTTCTCTGAAGCTACATTCGGACAACAACTTGCAATATGTGTTCACAGCAGTCTCCGCCAGTGACCATGCCCACTCCAAGCCCGGGAACTCCTGTCGGGCACATATTTCATCTAAGATGTAGGTGGACATGTATATCTTTGCTTGCATACCTTCGGGTGATTGTCAAGGCTTCGTTACCTATTCCTTTAGCTGATGAGCAAACATGTCGAACCAGTTACATGGTTTACCCTCTCTAGCTAATTGGTCGAGCATGATCACCCAGCTCTGTGGGAAGGTTTCCATGCTTTCTTGGCCACATAATCGACATGCAAATATGCCCAAGTATTGATACGCCTTCCGCAGTATCTTTGTCTTATAGATCTGGTTGGGTGTCATCCTAAATCTAGCCAACTCCTTTACACAGTTCTTCAGAATGTCTCTTGAGTTGGCACTGCTATTAGGTAAGCTAAAAGGAGTCTTCATGATAGTCGCGGGCTTTGACATATGATACATCCCATCATAATCTTGTGCCCAGAAGGTGGCAAGATTCGTTCCGATGACACTGCTCAAAGTTATCGTCTTGGGATCAGTGTGTGAGATGATCCAGTGTATCATGTTGGCGAATGGGAATGCATGGTATCTGCATGAAATCCAGTACAAGCTAGACCTGTGAATGTTCACATACACTTGACGGTCTTCAAGGTCTTCCCCAAAAGTGCCTACAAATTATTCATTTGCCTCTTGCCATTTCAGCTTGATGTCCTTGTCTAGAAATAGTTTTGTATCTTCATAGATCAGTAGACATGTGGACCCCTACTCAACTACTGCTCCAGTTGCACTTCCATCAATGTCCTTGGATCCTACTCTCTTGGAAGCCATTGGTCCTGTACTACTAAGAGGCGGATGAACACCTGAAAGATCTGGAGACAAAGAAACTGTTGGAAATACTAAGAGGGGGGTGAATCAATATTTCTTCTCAATTAGCATTTTTATCAATTAAAAACATTTATATTTGGAACACATAAATAGATAACAGGAATAGATGCTTTTATTAATATGATCTCTGCAATATATATATATATCTATATATATATATATATATAATATATATATATATATATATATATATATATATGTTTTCAATTAGTTGCCAAGCACCAACTTGAACACTTTGTGAGGCTCCAACATCTAGAGCACCAACTCCTAGGACACCAATCCTTTCAATTCTGAGGCAACAACCTCAAGGGCTTCAACCCTCTGTTGTAAATTGTTTAGATCTATTTGGTTGTAATTCTTTGCTCCCAACCCTGCTGGACCTATGACTTACTTTTGTCATCTTATTCCTTCCACTTCTGCCAGAACTTTGGCTTCCCTTTTTTCTTACAGTTCACCAGCAACACTAAAATTTCCATGTTATTTGTTTTATATGCTTGATACACCTGACCTTTGGCTTCCTCCTTGCTCGCTTGAGCTTCGGCTTCCTCAATGCTCACTTGATCTTTTCAGCTTCCTCAGTGCTCACTCTTCGGCTTCCTCTATCTCTTCGAATCCATCAATACTCATAGGACGTTAATATGGAAGAGAGGCCAAATTACAATAATTTTTCATATTAAAGAAAATATCAGAGAGGCCCCCTTTTTTTTAATATTCATACAATATACATTAATAATCCTACAATCACAATCGCAAGTTTCTAGTGTGCCATTCCTTTATAACTTGTGATGCATAACCTTCGATATGACGGACGTGATATAGCATTAGGGCGTATTACAGTGGTGATGATGTAACCCACTCGGAAACAGTTCCCAAGGTTTAACTTTATGAGGTTCATTCTCCACCATAGATTTCAACCCCCAAAATTTGACGATCTACAACAATTTCGAGTGGACTACTTGCAAGAGAGTTTCCCACCCGAAATGGGTGGTTTTTCTCTCTCCTCTTGTTGCTACGTATCAACCATTAAATGGAATCGGACACTCTCCTCTAAATACCACTTACCATTTTGCATCTGCCCAAAATCATGCTTATAGCTTTAAATCCGCCTTCCTTCATTGACTAATGCCCAAGCTTGTTTGTACCTGATGAACGTAGATCTTCTACCATCGATGGCTGTGATGCCTTCTCTGGATTCCTCTTCTGCTACTGCTTAAATAAATCTCCACCCTTCATTTCTTGACACTAGTCTGCATGATTTAATATTGGCCGATCATTTCCTTCGACCTTGTCTGTTGATCTCTGAGATCCAACGGTTCTTTTGCGTTCAATCTTCATCTGTCTCCTCACTTTGACTTTGATTCATTTCTTTAGTGTTTTTTCTGTGGTTTCAGGTTTTCTTCAGGGTTTTGGCCTTTCACTTTTCTACTGCTTAACTCTCTCTAAGCCTGCCTTCTACGAATTCATACATCGCTAATTCTCTCTAAGCTTCACTCTGATTCTTCAACTGGATGCAAAGACCCATTATGATTCCTCTTTGTTTCTTTTGATGAATTGTTCCCCTTGGTTCTTTTTTGGCATACATTACACATGATACTCCTGATATGGCTCCTCCTCAATCTTCCGCTCTTACACTTGCTTCTCTTCTCTGCTTTGATAGCTCTACTCTGATAGCTCCTTCACTTCATATTGACATTAATGACAATCTAGATCAATAATCTCCCCCTTTGTCATTGATGGCAATATTCTTCTTCTCTCCCCTTTTGACATCAGTGGCAAAGGAGTGTACAAGGACTCCCCTTGTTGAACTACTCCCCCTGTCCTGCAACATCTTTATGAATCAACTTAGTGATGCTAAAGAGATAACCCCGATCTTTTGAAGAAGATGTTCAAATGCTTCTCAAGGAAGAGGTTTTGTGAAAATATCAGCTATCTGCTCCTTAGTATTGATATATTCCAAGATGATATTTTGTTTAGCTACTTGTTCACAAAGGAAATGATACTTGATAGGTATATGTTTGGTCTTCGAGTGCATCACTGGATTTTTGCTGAGGATAATCGCACTTGTGTTATCACAATAGATGGTAATTGGTTGATTTGTACCTATGTTGACATCTTTTAGAGCTTCCTTCATCCATCGTATTTGAGTACAACAATCTGCGACAGCTATATACTCAGCTTCAGCTGTAGATAGTGATATGGATGTCTGTTTTTTGTTGAGCCAAGATATTAAACAGTCTCCCAGGAAGAATGCATTTCCACTAGTACTTTTCCGATCATCAACACTTCCGGCCCAATCAGCATCAATGTATACAGTCAAAGTAAGAGTTGAGCTCTTAGGATACCAAAGACCTAAATCAAGATTTCCTTTCATGTATCTGAGAATTCTTTTTACAACCAACAAATGGGATTATTCAGGATTTGATTGAAATCTTCCCACCATTCCTACTGATTGCATAATGTCAGGTCTCGTACTAGTTAAGTACAAAAGGGATCCAATTATTGACCTATAACAAGTTTCATCTACCAGAGAGCAGTCATCATTTTTGCTCAATTTACAACTTGTGGTCATAGGTGTGCTCATGGGTGTACATTCTTCCATTCCATATCTTTTAAGCATGTCTTTAAGATATTTGGCTTGAGATATAAGCATGCCTATAATGGTTTGAGATACTTGTAGTCCAAGGAAGTGAGATAACTCTCTTATCATTGACATCTCGAACTCCTTTCACATATTTTGAGAAAACTCATGGCTCATCTCATCATTATTACTAGCAAAAATCAGATCATCAACATAAACAAGTGTGACTAATAACTTATCCTCATCCATCTTTTTGTAGAGATTACTTCCTGCCACCCCCTTCTTGAAGCCTTCTTGTTGTAGATAGTGATCCAATCTTGCGTACCAAGCTCTAGGATCTTGTTTCAACCCATATAATGCCTTTTTCAACTTACAAAAAAAGTATTTTTCGTCTGTTAGATTAAACCCTTCTGGTTGCTCCATGTAGACTTCTTCCTTCAATTCCCCATTCAGAAATGTTGATTTTACGTCCATTTGATAGATTTTGAATCCTTTTCAGCAAGCAAATGCCAAGAACATCCTGATAGCTTCCACACAAGCTACTGGTGCAAGTGTTTCTTCAAAGTCAATTCCTTCAATTTGTGAATAGCCTTTACAAACAAGCCTTGCCTTGTTTCTAATGATTTTTCCATCTTCATTCATTTCATTTTTAAACACCCAGTTGGTTCCTATTATGTTTTTGTCCTTTGGACAAGGTACCAGCTCCCATGTCTCATTCTTCTCTATTTGAGACATTTCTTCTTCCATGGCTTTTACCCAATGAGGATCCTTACTTGCTTGAGTAAATGTTTTTGGTTCTATCATGGATAGAAGAGAAATATCATTTTCTTTGGTGCATTTGTCATTCTTATTCGAGTTTGCATCCCTTCATCTATATTGCCAATAATCTACTCTTCCAGGTGATATTTTTGGAGAAGTTTCATCTTTGAAGGAGTTTGAAATGGTTCTTTTTCCTTGGGTATTTCTTGATTTTTTTCTTCTTCTTCAGGTTCTTCTTCTTCAATGAGAGGATCAACTTCATGTTCTTCAATTTCTTTCTCTGGAAGGTCTTCATCAATCTTCACATGAATGCTTTCCACTATTCTCCATAGTCAGTTATTGTAGCACTTGTAGGCTTTTCTCCGTGTATAATATCCAAGGAAGATCCCTTCGTCAACCCGAGAATCAAACTTTCCTCGTGAGCCATCATTGATTTTTATGAAGCACTTGCTTCCAAAAATCTTGAAATATTTTACTGAAGTAGGTCTTCCTTTCCAAAATTCATAAGCAGTCTTTTCATTGTTTGGTCTTAATTGAGTTCGATTCAAGGTATAGATAGTTGTCCCAATTGCTTCTCTCCAGAATTTTGGCTGCAAGTCAGCTGCTATTAACATTGTTCTTGCCATTTCTTGAATTGTTCAGTTTCTTCTTTCAACTACCCTATTTTTCTTGGGTGTTCTGGTAGTATAGAGTTCTCTTTTAATTCCATGTATTTTACAAAATTCATCAAATTATTTTGATGTGATTCTCCCCCTCTATCTGTTCTGAGGCACTTAATCTTTGAGTCCTTTTCATTTTCTACAAGTGCTTTAAGATTCTTAAAAAAATCAAATGCTTTGGATTTATATTTTATAAAATATGTCCACATTATTCTAATATAGTCATCAAAAAATAAAGCAAAGTACCTTTCACCTTGGAGTGCCAAAGTTCTAATTGGTCCACATAAATCAACATGGATGATCTCCAAAGGCTTTGATGTAGAAAAAGCACTGGTCTTGTGGTTGGTTCTAGTTTGTTTTCCATGTTGACATGGACCACATATTCCTTGATTTGGTTTGAATAACTTTGGAATGTCTTGTACTATTTTAATCTTGTTGATATTGATCAAGTTATTGAAGCTTGTATGTCCAAGTCGCTTGTGATGAAACCAACTTTCATCTGTTTGACTTAAGTAGCATTTATCTTCTTGAATCTTGTTCAGAATGTAGATGTTGTCTGGTGTTCTAACCCCTTTTGCCACAAATTCCCCTAAGGAAGAGTTCCTTATTTCACAGTCTTTGGTGCTAAAGACAACATTATGTCCTTTATCACAGATTTGGCTAACACTCGAGAGGTTGTGTTTGAGCCTGATTACTAGAAAAGCATTTTGAGCTTTCCCTTTTCCATTAATAAGAGTAACAGTTCCTTTTCCAGCAATTTTGGCAAATCCACTTCCAAAGGATACATTTCCTTCCTTTTTGTTCAATGAGACAAACTTCCTTTTGTCCCTTGTCATGTGTCTAGAGCACCCACTATCCACAAACCAATGATTTTCATTATTTTGAGCACATATAGCTAGGTCACATTTATTTGTGTTGGGATTCTCACTTCTTGCTTTTCCTGTTTTGAGTGGGCAATTTTGTTCATTGTGTCCATTATTATTACATAATGAGCGAATTAGATCAAACTTGGCCAAGGGATCAAAAGAATTGTAGGTCTTGATTTTTCCTTACCCTTTGTGGCCATATGGTTTGTTTATTTGATCCTTCAGTTTTGGTGTGTCATTCTTATGAGCCATGCAATGTCTAGCTTGATGACCAAAATTTTTACAATGGAAATAATGCCCATAATAGTTTGTACCTGTTGTAATAGCCATGATTTGAATCAACATTCTTCCTTGGAGTTACTCCCGCTTCATTCTTTGGATTTGAGATGGGCCTTGGATGAAATATTGTTTTGTATCTGTTGTAACATCCATTATTCGAATCAACATTCTTCCTTGGAGTTACTCTCTCTTCATTCTTTGGATCTGGGATGAGCCTTTGATGAAATAATCTTTCTTCTTTTGGGTTGCTGGAAAGTACATTGGCATAGCTTTTCACATTATTCTTAGTACTTGATGATTCTCCTTTAAAACCTATTCCATATTTGTCATGTTGAGGTTTTTGATTATTTACGATAGTGTCAAGTATTTGAGAGCTTTCCCAACCCTTTTTAACTTGCTCCAGTTCCTTCCTCAGAGATACTATTTTGGCTTCACGCTCTTCGCAAGCTTCTTCTTTTTCTTTTAGCTTATTTTTCAAGAGATCTTCCCTTCTTTTTGTTTCCTTGTTTTCTACCTTGAGAGAAATGATTTTATTCCATAATTTCTCATTTTCTTCAATGGCACTTATTAACAATTCATCTACATTTCCATCTATCCCTGAGTCATCATCATTTGTGAATGCCATGAATAATACTTCTTGGCTTCTAGCATGGTCATTTTCTTCATCTAATTCTTCTTGCTTAGAGAGGAAATTCTTCTTATTGAACCCTTTCTTTTTATATGCCATCCTTTTAGAATTTTCTTCATCATCACTATCATGCTTATGAGGACATTTTGCAGCATAATGACCTATTTTTCCACATTTGAAACAAATAAGAGGGTATTTACCTTTTATCTTAGATCCTTTCTTTAGCCTTCATAAAAATTGCGCCAATTCAGATTCAACATCAGAGTCATCAATACTGACATTCCTTTCTTTCCCCTTTTTTGATTTTGAGGCTTTGAATGCTACATCTTTGGAACTTGGGAAACCTTTTCTCATCTCATAGGCAATGAGGATTCCATGGAGTTCATCCATCTTCAGAGTATCTAGATACTTCATTTCTTCTATGGCACTTACTTTGGAGTCAAATCGATCTGTGAGAGATCTTAAGACCTTTTGAACAATGGTCCTTTCTTCAATGTTTTCTTCCAATCTTTTAAGAGAGTTGGCCACTTCAGCTACTCGGAGAAAGTATGATGCAATATCTTCTTCATCATCCATTTTCAGACTTTCAAATTTCCTTCTATGAGTTTGAAGCTTTGCCTTCTTGACTTTGGAGTCCCCGTCATATAAGCCAATTAGCTTATCCCATACTTCTTTGGCAAAGTTACAATTCATGACTTTTGTAGATTCAGAATCAATGGTTCCACTAGTGGTGGAGTTTAAGGCTTTTGCATTTGCAACATAGACTTTCCTCTCATCTTGATTTGTTGGAAGAGTGGAAGGAGCTATTTACTCATTTAAGACTGAATGCCAAACTTCAGGTCCAAGGGAGATTAAGTAGTAGGACATTCTCTTTTTCCAGAAACCAAAATTTGTGCCATCGAACAGAGGAGGTCTTCCTGACACTTCTTGATTTCTCATCATGACTAAGAATCATTCTTCAAGATGTTAGGCTGATATGAAGAAGCCTGCTTTGATACCAATTGTTGGAAATACTGGGGGGGGGGGAGGGCGAATCAATATTTCTTTTCAAATAATCAATTTAAAAACATTTATATTGAAATAGAATAGATAACAAGAATAGATGCATTTATTAATATGATCTCTGCAATAAATCAGTACAATAATATATAGTATATTATATTATAAATATATATATATACGGTTTCAATCAATTGCCAAGCACCAACTTGGACTCTTTGTGAGGCTCCAACCTCCAGAGCACCAACTCTGTCTTGTGAAGGCACCAACATTGAATTTAGTAGCACCAACTCCCAGGAAACCAATCCTTTCAATTCTAAAGCACCAACCTCAAGGGCTCCAGCCCTCTACTGTAAACTGTCTGGATCTGTTTGGTTGTAATTCTTTGATCCCAACCCTGCTAGACCTATGACTTACTTTTTTCCACCTGTTCCTTCCACTTCTGCTAGAACTTTGGCTTCCCTTTTTTCTTACAGTTTTCCAGCAACACTAAAATTTCCTTGTTCTCTATTTTATATGCTTGATACGCCTGACCTTTAGCTTCCTCCTTGCTCGCTTGAGCTTCAACTTCCTCAATGCTCACTTGATCTTTCAGCTTCCTTTGTACTCACTCTTTGGCTTCCTCTGCCTCTTAGAATCCATCAATACTCACAGGACACGTTAATTTGGAAGAGAGGCTGAATTACAATAATGTTGCATATTAAAGAAAATATCAGAGAGGCCCCCTTTTTTTAATATTCGTACAATTGTCGAGCCGTAAAAAAGGTCTTTTTCACCTCTAATTACCTCACATTAGTTTTTCAATCCAGGAACATTTTGTTATTTCAAAGAGTGTCTCAGTTTGAGGCTATCGTTTGTCAGAGTAATTCTAGTAGTATAGTGTTCAGAATACAAGAGTAAACGGATGCTCAAACAAGGTCTAATTACAGCAAATCACATTAAGGTTGAAATCATGCATTCAAGAAACTAGGCAATTTATCAGTCAAGGGTCCAATAACAGTAACTCATCCCTCTGTAAACTGATGTAACTGAAGATAATCAAATAACAGATCATCAATCTGGGGACTAGACAGCAAATGTCAACGCCCACTACAGTTTCAGATCTTTTGCACACCAAAGCGGTGATAACGCAAATAATAAAGAAATGGAACAACAACTAGGTAATGCAACAACAACTAGGAAGTGTAACAGCAACTAGGTAATTTTACAACAACTAGGAAATGGAATAGCAACTAGAAAATGTAACAACAACTAGGTAATGGAACAACAACTAGGAAATGGAATAGCAACTAGGAAATGTAACAACAACTAGGTAATGTAACAACAACTAGGAAATGGAACAACAATAAATTCTTATGAACACCTTAATTATCAGAAATAAGTGCAACAATCGTACCCTATAGGAATCAGGTAGCAATCCTTATTCTAAGGATAAATTAGACAGCACACGGAAATAGAATGGAAACTGATTAGCAATGAAACATAGCACAGTACTCAGAGCCAAATGCAAGTGCACAATAACCCAAGATAATAACACACACAACACGCCTTAAGAAAAGTAGTAATCTGATTTCGATACCGCCAATGTCAAGCTTGGTTATCAAGAATAACGATTGTAATTCATAATAGAACAACAATGTCAGTTGGACCACAATCGCAATCAATTATAAACCATAGATGAATACAGTAATATGAATGTTACAGCACAGTTACTCTATAGTTGAGTAGCAATCATATTCTGTAAAGACCAGCATTGTCGTATCAACAATTAAAGGAACATCAATGCGTTGCAAAGTCAATACGATGTTACTATTTCAGTGAATGATATTACTCAATCTAACATGAATCAAATAGAACAGAGTTGTGATGTAAAATAACAAAACATATCAGATTACCAGACAAATTTGATAAGTAAAACCACGCACAAACCAAAAGTAATAGTACAGGAGCAAGTGTTCCACCAGGGCCGGGCCCTTAGCCTCCAGGGACACACCGCTTGAGATTATTCCAAGATCAAAGATGAAACAACAACCAGGTTTGTATTAATGCATTAAAATAGAATTACAGCAGATAACTTCTCAATGAGAGTCGATGATCAAAGTCTCAAATTCAAGAAAAGTTACATAGAAAAAATGACAGTCTATATCGCAAGCTTGCGGTGCTGCCCCTTTTCATAACAGCTAAGGCAGAGATGTCAAGGATGCAAAAATAGTTAAAGCAGCGATCCCTCAGGATCAAAGGATCCTGAGGGATTTGCCAAATTGTTAACTCTCAGTTATCCAGTTTCTTTCTTGTGCCGAGTCGATATCTCCATTTCCTTTCCCTAGTTGATATGCTTTAATTTAGATCGCCTTGTTTGCACGTGGTTCCCCGCCAAAGGGACAACAGTTAACTTGTCCTTGTCTTTTTCTTTGGAACGACATTCTTTCCTTTTTCACTTTTCCTACATAAGAAATGGAAATTATCAGTGCTTTCGTATTGCATATTAATCTTACAAATTTTATCATAATCTCTTATTATCTACCTAGTTCATGATGTAAAGGGGTTGTGAGTTTTGATGAAAAGATGGAAAACTAATCAACAAAAACATACCTTCTTTAGTACTCCACACACCCCCCTACTTACCCTTTTTAATGTCCTCATGAAAACATTGTAGTTGACATGTAGGGCAGTGAGAGAGTAGGCTGGAGATGGGATCTCATGTGGTGGTCTACAGCCATGATGCCTAACTAGGTGTTCAAAAAAATGGCATGTTTGACCCTTAGGCATCTCGTACAAGGCTTGGTATCCAGGTGCAGGGCGCAAAATGATCGGACTCTGGAACCTATATCCTAACCAAGATGGCCTTGCACTCAAGATAAATTCGCCATAGAGATGCAACCAGTCGGCAGCTAACTTAAAGTTTTCATAGTTGAATGGTTCCTTGAGTTGGATATTCGGATTAGAGATCTGATATTGAAATTTAGCCGCATCAATGGCAAGGTCCTTAATAGTGAGAAAGTATTCTATTCCCTACCGATTGATTGTTATATGAATGGGTCCTAATCCTTCAATCACGCCTGGAGTCCCCATGAGGTTCCTATGTTCCCTCCATAACTGCACTAGATTCCTAGGCTCAGCTCTTACCCATAAGTCTAATCCATTTTCTTATCTTTCGAAGGAATTATAGGCTTTAAACCATTTGATTTGATTAACCCCAAAAGAAATAAATGCCTGCAATTGGATATCCCCAACAAAAGGGTCGGGGTTCTGCTCTATCTCTTGGTCTAACACAAGGTTATGCAGATAGAATTCACACAGTAATATTTGAACCTTTACCCCGTAGTGCTTACAACAATTTATAAAATCATCAATGGTATTAATTTGTATAGGGGCGCCTGCTCTGATAGCCTTTATTTTCAATTGGAAGTATAGTTCCATTAAAAACAAGGCATAATTTTTAGCAGGAGCTCTACATGCTAGGACGTCAGTGTACAAAGAGCATAAGGTATCCATATTCTTGATAACTATATCTAACCTATGAGTTACCTTTGTGACTTTTTCTTCTTTCTTTCGCCATCCTTTAAAGGCTTGGCTTTCGGATAGATTGACATTCCTTAGCTGTTGTTGTAATTCTTCATACCTTTCTCGAGGAACCATTTGTTCTGTGAGTTTTTTTGTTGCTTTCTAAGCTTGCATCAAACCCTCTCATAGGGTTACCATCCTTGGATCACTGTCCCACATGGTAGTGGTGAGCGGGAGGTTCACTTGAATTTTCTTATTGCATCATCTCGTGTTTACAGTTCACATTTCTTCAGAGGGCTATGCCTCTGTCTGTATTTCTTTGTCACAGGCCGATATATCATCTATTTGTACTTCAACATGGGTAACAGTTGAGTGCTTTTCCTTTTTGTTTTGAATAGTAGACTGCTCCTCAACCAAGTTTTGAATGGCAAACTACTCTTCATCAGGGTTTGGGACGACAGACTGCTCCTCCGTAGAGGTTGGAATAGCAGACTGCTTCTTGACAGGGTTTGGAACAGCAGGGTGCTCTTCAACAAGGTTTTGAATAGCAAGGTGAACTCGAGTCCTCCGAACCTTTTTCTTGAGGGGTCTTGCTGAAGTGGTTGCATTTTTCCCCCCTGAAGTGCTCTTTACCCTCTTCCCCATTTTCAAAATCCTGATCTGTTGTCAAAGTCGAACTATCACATTCGGTAATCTTTGTTGTTCTTTCCATAATATCTTAATTTCTTCTATTTCCTTAGAAGGAATAGTTGTCTATTTACTCGGGCCTAGATTGTTATCTCGATCAATTCTCTAGTTTTGTCCTTGGGGTGCTCCTTCGTTACTCTGTTCGTGTTGCTCAGGGGTAAGAACCCTAGCCGGTTCTGTTATTTCCTGGGTGACTTCTGTTTCCACCCCCTCTTCTTCCTGAATTTCTTCCGGTGTAGTCTGGCTAGGAACCGATTGTTCCTCCTCTGTACCACTTTTCTCTCCTGTCATACTTTCATCATGAACAAGCTGACTCTCTTTTTCTACCTCCTCATCATGTAATTCTTCAGGTGAATTTGTATCCTGTGAAGAGTGTTCTTTTGGTTCTTCTTCAACATGGAGGTCTGGGGAACTGAGAGGTTGGGCATATTTTCCCATATTGGCCAAAATTTTAGCCAATTCATCTTCTTGCAATGGATTTTTCAATGGGTTGTCTTCACGCTGCTCTGTTTCTTCCTCCTTCTGCTCAGGTTGCCCAGTTTCTTCTTCCGTTTCTCCTTTCTCATTTCCTTGCATTCCTTTCTCATTTTATTCTCCTTCTAATTGCGGGGGTTTCTCATCCCCGAAATCGTCTATCTCTATTGGCTAACTAGTATCCCCTTGGGCATTCTCCAACCTCCCTTCAATCTGTGCCAATCGGACTGATTTCCTTCGTTTTAATGGGCGTTCTGGTGTACTAGTGGCATGCTTACATTTTGGGGATGGTGTAGTCATTCCCCCGTCTATCATGGTGATTAGCTCTTCCCAGCTACTCTGCTACTAGGTGAGGCTATGGCTAACTATCAACCGTATCAGCCCATGGTGACTTACGACTGATTCTACATGCTGTGTCTTTTTCATGCTTCGGGCAACATCATGAAGTAATGAATTTAAAAATACAGGTAAGTTTACAGATAATTTCTTCTTTAATACAGCTAGAAGTTTAAGGTGTCGTGGTCTTACCACGTATTTCCTGCCTTCGCAGGTGATGTATCTCTGGATGGTCTTCGCCAACTCTTCCCACGGCTCTCCTAATGCTATCGGTAGAACCCCCTTTCCTCTGACTGTCAAGTTTTGGCCTTCATCCTGGAAGGTGTTTATGATCTTTTGTAGTCTCTCCTTCTTTAATGTCCACACAGGTCCAGTGGTTGGCAGTCTTGAGACTTCTGCAATTATGTCATTGGTGACTGCTCTATCTCTCCCCCTTACTGTGGAGTGATCTTCTTGCAAGTTCTACAAGAATTATATTGCTACGGTCTCATTGCATTCTTGTAAGTGATTGAGATAAGTTAACCAACCTGCTCTTGCCAGGATTTCTTGTGCAACATCAGAGACTGTCAATACCTATGGTTCTCTCTGAATTAATCTTCCTCCCATGCTTTTGGTTTCACTGTAAAATCTCAAAGTATGGAAATGGAACAACAGGCTGTTCAAACTATTAGAACACAGAGAAACTAACAAAATAGTAGGACTCGCTCAAATCCTAAAGAACTTACTAATTGTCGTAGAGCATACTACGGAAATGACTTAGCAACATCGAGCCATGTAAATTAAAAAATAATATACCATTGAGCCCTACTTTTCCCAAGTACACAATTTCCCAAATAGTATTCTGACATGTATACCAGCAAATGATGAGGTTAACCTCCCCCCCGTAATGTGAAAGGCTGTCCTCGGCTGTTAAATAAGGGAGCAGTGTGCCGATCTACCCTGGGACAGAGTCATAAAGGAACAACGTATGGCAACATGCCATGTTTACAAAAGGAGCAGGTTAACGAAATCAAGGTGTATAATCGGATCACTTAACAAGTAAGAGACTGTTGTAATAAGATGCGACACTGGGCGGATAGGACAGCTGACGTGCACATAGAGTATAATGTGGTCATTGTCAACTTTTCTGTCATGATTGGTTATAATAGATTTACATGTGTTTAATGGTTTGGGAAATAATATACATAATCTTATGTGACTTATTACAAAGGTATAAGAGACAGAAGGGTGTTGATGATTACCTATTGGTGTATAAGTAGTGTGACTTCAATACCATTAATAGAGCTCTGCTACCGATAAGTGTCCATAACCTTGGCAGAGTTGTTTGTTTCACCCATGGAACCATGATCCTTTGTGTATGCTTAGGAAGTGCTATACGGTGTCAAAATGTAGGCCATTATGCTGGTTTGGTGACCAGTTAGCCATAATGCCATTCACTAGGAAGGAGTGAAAGGTCGACAGGCCAGCTCATGATGAGACCCCCTGTTCCAAGGATGCTTTATTTTTTTGATGTACCTCTTGGACCATATCCCTAGTGTGGTGGCCATAGTGAGAATGCCACTTCGCTTTCTTCCTTATGACATGGTAGGTTGGCTCTTGATGAGACCCCCTATCCTGCATTTGACAACAAGTCATATAAACATGATTTTTCTTTCTTTCTTTATTTTTTCTTTCATAAAGTACTTTCCGATTTATACACAAAGGGTGGTTCAACACTCCTTAAGAGTAGGAATGGTGGAAGAAGTCTTAACATCTCAATAGAAACATATAGACCCTTTGTTCTTATTCCTGAATAATAATCAAAGAAGATTATGAAAACATAAAAGGAACCAACATGATAAAGATAACCAATTAAATCAGAATTAGTAGAATAATGATAGCAAAAATAATGGATAAGTGTGTTCTTCTGTCTTTCCTCTTACCAATTAAGAGAAATTTCATGTAAAAATAGTGATTTTATATAATTTACTGATTTCAGTATGCTGTCATTTTGTATCCATTGCATGAGTGCACAGGTGTGTTCCAAAAGACTTGAAACAGCAGGAACAACAGACATCTTTCGAGAAACAAGCATAAGTAAAAGGAATATGAGGATGTTTTTATTTCAAAAAGGAAGAGAAAAAGAATACAAGTGTTGTTCCTTTGAAAAAGGAATAGAAAAAATCAACAATGTTGTTCCTTTGGAAAAGGAACAGCAGAAAACACAAGTGTCGTTCCTTTGGAAAAGGAACAACAAAAATCAAAAGTGTTGTTCTTTTGGAAAAGGAACAGCAGAAACACAAGTGCCATTCCTTTGGAAAAGGAACAACAAAAATCAAAAGTGATGTTCCTTTGGAAAAGGAACAGCAGAAAACACAAATGTTGTTCCTTTGGAAAATGAACAACAAAAATGAAAAGTGTTATTCCTTTGGAAAAGGAATAGCAAAATTCAAAAGTGTTGTTCCTTTGAAAAAGGAATAGCTAAAAGAAAAAGTGTTGTTCCTTTGGAAAAGGAACAACAGAAATCAAAAAGTGTTGTTCTTTTGGAAAAGGAATAGCAAAAATCAAAAGTGTTGTTCCTTCGAAAAATGAACAACAAAAATCAAAAGTGTTGTTCCTATGAAAAAGGAAAAGCTAAAAGCAAAAGTGTTGTTCCTTTGGAAAAAGAATAGTAGAAATGGAAAAGTGTTGTTCCTTTGGAAAAGGAACAACAGAAAACACAAATGTCGTTCCTTTGGAAAAGGAATAGCAGAAATCGAAAAGCATTGTTCCTTTGGAAAAGGAATAGCAGAAAGCAAAAAGTGTTGTTCCTTTGGAAAAGGAACAGCTGAAACCAAAAGTGTTGTTCCTGTGGAAAAGGAACAACAGAAATCGAAAAGTGTTGTTCCTTTGGAAAAGGAATAGTAGAAAGCAAAAAGTGTTGTTCCTTTGGAAAAGGAGCAACAAAAATCAAAAAGTGTTGTTTGTTTGAAAAAGGAACGGCGGAAAACATAAATGTCATTCCTTTGGAAAAGGAACAGCAAAA
This sequence comes from Pinus taeda, assembly GCA_000404065.3. Lineage (NCBI taxonomy): Eukaryota > Viridiplantae > Streptophyta > Pinopsida > Pinales > Pinaceae > Pinus > Pinus taeda. Next base: position 71,622 of record APFE031062805.1, on the reverse strand, counting down.
TGAAAGTGGAAAAAAAAAGAACGAAAAAATGAATCCCCTGGCCCAAAAGGTGTTTTTCTTTTGAAGAAGGAACAAAAAAATGAAAATGTTGTCCCTTTGGAAAAGGAACAGTAGGAACAACCATAGTGGACACAAATGTTGTTCATTCAAAAAAGGAACAACAAAAATGATAATGTCGTTCCTCTTGAAAAAGGAACAACAGGAAAAATGCAAGTGTTGTTCTTTTTGGGAAACAAAAGGAACAGTAAAAACGATAGAATCGTTGCTGCTTCGAAAAAGAACAACAAAGTGCTAATACAAAAACATGTACAGAAAATGATTTAACAAAACAAGGAAATTATGCACAAAGTGTAAAAACAAGTGAATCACTTAATGAATCACGGGTGAGGAGGATTTCTCATCCTCCTCCAAAATTTGCATGTCGGAGTCTTTGTGTAGTTGCTAATAAAAGGATTCCCAAGTAAGTGGTTTATGATATAGTCGAACTCGGTGGCCGTTTGCCTTGAAGGAATATCTAGATCCATCAATAGTGGTTAATGTAAGGGTGCCATTATCAAGTACCTTCTGGATTAAATATGGCCCCAACCAACAAGTTTGGAGTTTCCCGGGAAAATGTTGAAACCTGGAATCGTACAAAAGTGCCTAGTCTCTTTTGTGGAAGACCTTATTTTTAATGAGAGCATCATGCCATTTGGTTCGCTGCTATTGGATTAATGTAGTGTTTTGGAGGGCAGAGAGCTTAATTTCATCTAGTTCATTAATCTCCTATAATCTATTAATCTATGCCTTGTTTACATCTAAGCCGACTTCTTGTGCTATCCGTAGTGTTTGGATTTCGAATTCTATAGGAAAGACGGGTTCCTCTATAAACACGAATTGGTATGGTGAATAGCCAGTAGTGCTTCTCCATGTCATTCTGTAAGCCCACAAGGATTTTGGTAGTCTTGCAGCCCAATCACGTCTATGAGATGCAATGGTTTTTGTTAAAATTACCTCTATTATTTTATTGTTGCTTTCTATCTAACCATTTGCCTGTGGGTGGTATGGAGAGGTAATTTTGTGCTGGATATGATAATTTTTTAGTGTTGCAGCAATATTGTTACCAGCAAACTGTGGTCCACCATCTGTAATTATGTCTCTTGGAAGCCCATAGCGCACAAATATATGGAATAGGAACTGTATGACAGAATCATCTGTAGCTCTCGACAATGCCTCTGCTTCAACCCATTTGGTGACATATTCTGTTACCACCAAAATATATGTTTTCTAGTTCGAGGATGGGTTAATTGGTCCAAAAAAATCAAGGGCCCGTCGCTCAAATGGTTCAATCACTAGCTGTGGGTTCAGGGGCATTTCATCGAACTGACCAGGGCATCCTGCTCTCTGGCAACTGTCACAGGCTTGGACAAACTTCTTTGCATCTTTGAAGACCGTGGGCCAATAATAGCCTGTTTGGAGGACCTTATGCCCAGTTCTGTGATCAACGAAATGTTCGCCACATCGTCCGTCATGGCAGGCTTTTAAAATATCAAAAATCTCATCCTCGCGGGCACATCTCCTGATGTGCATATCTGCCCCTGTATGGAACAGGTAGCTCCCAATCCAAGAAAATCAAGCACTTCGCTCGACAATTTGTTTTTTTTTCATTGGGGGTTAGATGTTTTGGTAATTTACCTACTGCTAAGTAATTCACAATGTCAGCATACCAAGGTGTTTTAATAGTGACAACAAACAAATGCTCATCTAGAAATTGATCTTCAACTATTGCTGTGTCCACTGGTTTAGGCATTCACGAGAGAAAGTCGGCTGCGGGATTTTCTTTTCTGGGTCGGTCCTTGATTGTAATGTCAAATTCCTGCAATAAAATCAGCCATCTAGTTATTCTGCCTTTTTTTATTGGTTTATTTGCTAAATATTTTATGGTAGAGTGATCTGTATACAAGATAATGGGATATCCAGTAATGTAATGCCTGGACTTATTGACAACATGTATTATAGCTAGAAATTCTTTCTCAGTAACAATATAATTCAGTTCAACAGGGGATAAATTTTTGCTAATATAATAAATTGCATATGGTTTTTTGTCTTCTTCCTACCCAAGGACTGCTCCAATAGCTGTATCTGAGGTATCTGATGAAATTTGAAATGGCAAGTCCCAATTTGGTCCCCGAAGGACTGGGGCTATGGATACAAGCTTCTTCAGATCCTCGAAAGCATGTTCACATTTTTCTATCCAAATAAAGTCAACATTACCTATCAGCGCACATAGAGGAGTAGCAATATGCAAAAAATGTTCTATAAACCTTCTATAATAACCAGAAAATCCAAGAAAACTATGTACCTCTGTTTGAGTGGTAGGAGTAGGAATTAGCAAAATTATTTGAATTTTAGCTGGGTCTACCTGTATGCCAGCTGCTGAGATATAATGGCCTAGGATAAGCCCTTCAGTCATCATCATATAACATTTTTCATGGCTCAAACAAAGCCTGGTGGCAATGCAGCGCTGTAGGACTTTTTCTAGTGTGTCTAATGCTGGATCAAAATCATCTCTGTATGGTGTAAAGTCATCCATATATATTTCAAGTCCTTCATTTATTAAGTCCGAAAAAATACTGAGGATAGCCCTTTGAAATGTCGCAGGAGCATTGCATAAACCGAAAGGTATAACTCTATAGGCGAATGTTCCCCAAGGACAAGTAGAAGTGGTTTTGTCTTGGTCTTCAAGGGCAATCTGAATCTGATTGTACCCACTGAAGCCATCTAAGAAAGAAAAGAATTTCTTTCCTACCAAAGTGTCTAATACTTGGTCAATGAATGGAAGAGGAAAGTGGTATTTTTCTGTTGCTTTATTTAATTCTCTATAATCTACACAAATCCTCCACTTTCCATTTTTCTTTGGTACCACCACAAGTGGAGAGACCCATTTACTATTGGAGATAGGGTAGATGAAGTTGACATCTAAAAGTTTTTGAAGTTCAGCTTTTACTACATCTTTTAGATGAGGATTAAGTCTCCTTTGAGGCTAGTGAACAGGTCTCGTGTCTTTTTCTACGTAAATGTGGTGTGTACATAATTGGGGATCAATTCCTTTCATATCAGGGTAGTCCCATGCAAATGCTTTTTTATATTTCCTCAATAGTTGGATGAGCTTCTCTTCTTGTTCCGAAGTCAGGTTGGCATTAATGTTTAAAGTCTTTCCTGACTCAATTTCTACAATTTTGCTATTTGAAACAAAAGTAGTGGGTATTGTTTGCTTGTGTGTATCTTTAAGAGGATCTTCTTCTAACTCATTATCAAATGTTGCTTCCATCATGTGACATTGTATGTGGGATCTGGTTTTAGCTTGGCTAATTAATTGTTAATGGCATCATCTTCCATTTGGCCTTTGAAATCAAGGGCCTCTTTTATAATTAATGGAGTTCTAATATTTTCAGTGAGGTATGATACATGATGCTTGTTAGTTTTTATTATTGTGACACTCAGCTGCGCTAGAGGGTATAAAGCTAAGTTCTTGATATTTTCCCCTCTAGTTATGGTCATATTGCCTTGTTGGCAGCCAATGTAAGCATCGGCAGTTGCCAGCCAAAGTCTGCCTAAAATGAATGGATGTCCATCAAGTCAGTTTTTGGGGTTTATTATCAGAAGGTCAGCTGGATACTCCCAGGAGTCAACAGACACCATGACATCATGTAGTGTGCCCTCTGGCCTAACCACAGATTGGTCAACCAATTCTAATAAAGTAGAGGTGGGTTCTACTGATCTAATGCCTAGTTTTTGACAAGTGGTAGTTGTTAAGATATTGATTGCAGCTCCTAGATCAACTAAGGCATTTGAGAAGGTTTGACCATAAATTTGTATAGTTACTATTGGGTTTCCTGGGTCTTCGTATTTAACGGGTGTTTCTTTCCCTGATAATAAGTCGGATAGAGTGCCAACTACTTGGACTCTTGGATTATTTGTTATATTCCTCCTTGGTTTCTTTATATATAATTCTTTGATAGTCTTTGCATATATCGGGATGTCTTAAATGGCTTGGAGGAATGGAATTTTTATGTACAGATTTTTCAGTTCTCCTAGAATGTCAAAATCAAGATATTGTATGGGTTGAGGTATGATTAGTCATTCTGGGAATGGGGGAGAGGATGTGGTTGCTTGCTTATGGATATGTTGTCTGGTCACATCCTCTTCTTGTGAAGGTTGTTCTCTAGGTAAATAATTTTTACTTTGATTTGTTTTATCTCCCTCTGTTTGGATGATACGCCCCGATATTAACTGAAGGTCATTACACTCCCTTATATCAGTCATTATTTCTGGTGTTTAAATTATTTGGATATATTGGACCAGTCTATTATTCGAATTAGGGTTGGGTTGGGCTCGGAGTTGCAGTCTTAAGTTAGGCTGGGGGTTTTGTTGTAAGGCTGACAACGTAGGTTGAGCGAGTGGGATGGTCCCTGCTGGCTAATTCATCGGTCTTTGCCAGTTTGTCTCCCAGGCTTGACTCTGTGAAGTAGAAGGGGTACATTGTGTTGGATATGCATTATTTTTCCAATATGGTGGGGTATAAGGAAAATTTGGCCAATTGGGTTAGCTTGGTTGATTCGGACATGGAGATGATGAAGGGAATGACTGTTGTGACCAATTCGGGAATGGAGGTTGATTTTGCCACATTGTATTATATTGTTGAGCATGATATTGTGGAGGCTGAAAAGAAGAAGCTAGATCTAAAAACATACCTGATTGTCGTGGCTGCCATTAACGGCGCTGATTGAGTAGATACACCGATTCTGGCTCTTCTTCCGCTTCCTTATATATTGCCTTCAATCCGAGAAGTGAGACACAACTTTCCGTAGAATGATATTTCGTACAAATGGCGCAAACTTGGACTGCATCTAATGGACACTCCTTATGGTTGTGCTTCTTCCTGCATCAGGGATAGAAGATTGCCAAATTTTGTTCTGCCTCCACTTGCTTTTGTTTGGCTTGCATAATATCAAATTGTGTTGTCAATGTCCCTAATATATTAGTTGTGAAATTTTACAATAAATTTCCAATTTCTGCACGCGTTACTCCTTCTGCCGAAATTCTATTATCTCCTACAAACCGATCATGTTCTTCCGGCTTTAGTCTTTTGCTGCCTCTCGAGCTCCTGATACATAAATCAATAATGTCAGCAAAATTTTCCTGATAAGTGTCTCCTCTTCCCATAATGTTTAATGTTTCAATTCATTGTTCCTTCATTCCTCTAATTAATGTTGTTTTTAACACATTATCACGTAAGGGTAATCATGCATAAGGAGATCTTTGAAGATTATACTGGAATCATTCAACATACTCCTCTAATGTTTCATTTGGTCTAGCTACCATCTAGAATATTTCATCTTTTAATTCTCTAGACCTACAATAGTCTTGATATTTTTTTAGAAAAGACTCTTTCATTTGATCCCAATTATTTATAACATCGCCACCTAATCCCTAAACCATCTTAAAGTAGCCCCTTTTTAATGTAGAGGGAAATAATTTCAGTTTCTGGGGATCAATGGTATAGTCATATCCTCTACACAGCACGTCAAATTCAAACAGGAATGCATCTGGATCCTCCAATGTAAGACCATGGAATGTAGGGATATGTTGAAGAGGAATTGCTTTCATAGGTGTATTAGCTGTAGTATCCACAATGGGATATTGCAGTGTAGAGGTTTGGGTGTTTGGCTAGTTTTGGGCCATTTGGTCAAATATATGCCAATAACCTTCTGGGATATCTAGGAGGGTATTCCTAGGTTGTCGAGGGGCAATGGCTTTGACGGGAATGGCCTTGACAACACTTCCTTTATCTGGGATAATGAGAGTACCTAATGTCTGAGGAGATCTAGGTTCTTCGGCTTCGCTATAAATTATTTTTGCAGCACTTCCCTTATCTGGACTACTTCATGGCTGAACTACCCCAAGAGGAGAACTTGGTTCTTCAGTTTCTCCTGTCTCTCCTCTTTCTTCACAGAGGTTGCTAAAACTCCCTTCTTGCAATGGTTGAAGGCTAGAATTTTCAACTTCTTGAAAATCTTGCTCTTCGGTTTGACGATGCACCTAAAGAAAGGCTACAAATGGTGATCCTGTGGCTTGAAGGGAACTAATAGGCTATCTAGAAGCAACTTTTCTAGGTCCTACTGAAGGTTGAGATTCTGCTTTCTTAATGATTTCGGCTATAAAGGTCGATCGACCGAGGGTCACCTGCCCCTTAGCTTTGTTAGGCTTGGGTAGAGGTTTAGGATTCTTTTCTAGCTTTTTCTGCTTAGTCATGCACACAAATCAACCACCAAGTTCTACCCTGACAAAACAACAACAAATCTATAGGAAAGCGGTTAGGGGAGTGTTGTGGTAAAAACACAACCCCCCCCCCCCCATTATTGGTTTGCTCAACTCAAATAATGGGGACCCTTTTTATAAAAATTTTGGCTAAACACCTTTTTGGATTTTTATTTAGTTGATTTCCTTACATTTTTGTTAATTTTTTGTTTTCCTTGGATTCTTGTTTTGATTGCTTTATTAGAATCGATTTTTTATAAGTTTCCCATTGACGCTTGTTTCGCCTCATTTGGTCGACTGGTTTGAAAATGGCACTCTTTTGAAGTCTCATAATTTATCTAGCCTGGGTTAAAAATGCATGAAATGTACAATATCACATTTTGTAAATAAATTAGTTCAATAAGGCATTCAGTTTAAATATTAACTCGTAGAGAGATTTACTAACATTTTTCATTTTTTGGCCAAATCATTAAGTACTGAGATTTAAGAAGTTTATTCCAATTTCTAAATCAATTATTAATCTCGAAAACCCAAACGTAAAAGTGGTTGTAATTTAGAAACTTAAATTCATAGAAATAAAACCAAAATTAAATTCATATTTAAAATTAAATTTTAAATTAATTAAATTAATTAATATATTAAATATAATTAATTTAATTAAATTTAAATTTAAAACAAAAAACATATAATAAAATTGTTTTGATCACGTCGGGACTTTTTATCGCATCGGGAATTTCATATATGACATAAGTTATGAGCTCCGATATACACCATAACCCCCGATGCGATATCACATCGGGGAAATTCACTTAACGCATTTTAATGAACCCCTCACTTCCCCCGATCACCGATTAAACAAAAGTTTTTTTTTATATATATCGCATCGGGGAAGTTGAGTTGACACATTTTAATTTCCCCGATATTCATCTCCCTCCCGATGCGAAGGGCCGATAAGCGAAAAGGAATAAAATCAAAGTTTTTATAATTGGTTCAAACAACTCGTTTCTTGGGCTCTTACGTATGGTGATACGTAATATGGTTATGTTTAATGTTTTATATATATAAGGAATAGTATAGGTTAATATATATTAATTAGTTTATATATTAATATGTATATGTAATATATTATATTAATTAATAAAATGTAATGTATTATATTATTTAAATTAATATATAATATTTAATTAATGAATTTTAAATTAATCAGATTAATTAATTAATAACATTTAATTAATTTGATTAAATTAAAATTTAAACATCATTTAGATTAATATTAATTAGTTTTTTTAATTAGATTAATATTGATTTAGTTTTTAATTAGAATAGATTTGTTTATAAATAGTTCATTAAATAGTTAGTTTTAATTCATAAATTAACAATTAATTAGAATTCTAATTTAGGATTTAATTTTTAATGAGAATTTTGATTTTTTAGCCCAACAACAGAATTTCCAGATTCATGCCAGATTTAACTCCTCAACTTTGGAAGCTCATAGATTGAGTTATACTTGGCCAAATGAGGCCCAGGACGGCTCACTGGAAAGATAAAATCAAGGAGAACATTTTGGAGGAAGTTTCACCAATAGATTGAATCATTTATTGGTCCAAAAATCAGGCAGAAGATCAGGCTCCGAATTTTGAAAACAAAATCAATTTTCTGAGTTATTTTTTTAATTTCATTTGTCCAAAGCCTCTTCTAATTGCAGATCCATTGGTCAATGATATCCCTTGCCAATCAAATCATTCCAAGCATCAATACACAACTTATATTTTATTTTCAATTATTTATTTAAATAGAATTTGATTGGGTTTGATTTAATTGCCAGAAATGATATTTTGATTGCATTTTAATTTATTTTGATTTCTTTTGCAGGAAAAGAGTGGAAGAAATATGGAGAAAAAGATCTCAATCAATAAGAATGCTCTAGCAATTGAAGATCAAGATTATGGAGCAAGTAAAATTGGATTTAACAAATTTCTCTTCAACAAAATCTCCTCTCCAAAATTCCTTCACAAATATTATAAATAACAGATTGCAAAATGGAATAAGGGCTGCTCTCCTCTGCAATTTTAGACTTCCGAAAACACTACTGTAATAGGAATTTAGAGTTGTAGGAGGGAGGAGTGAAAAATCTCAGATCTGGGGATTATTGATGATTTTCCCTTTGTATATTGAATTATGCATGAAGAACAAAGCTTGCACTATTGTGGCTCTAGTTTTGAAGGCAAAAGTTCAAGCAATGTAAAGGGCTGTTGGAGACCAAGAATAGAGAAATGGATGCAATAAATTGGTATTTTTAATACTACTGTTCCAAATATCAGTTTTAATTTTGTGGTGACAGGGATGTCTCATTTTATTCATGTTTGTGCACTATTGTCAATATGGATAATTTGTCTCAATCTTGTTATTATGTATCTCTGCTTTTTATGGATTAATTTCTCATTTTTGAGTAACTACTTACTCTGAAATCTGTCTTATGAAACCGATTTATTGAATGGTAATGTGTTGTGAACTATTTCCACATATCGTTATTCAATTAATTGGATTTATTGATTTGATAATCAATATCATTTTGTGAACTACTTCCTGAATGTTGTTGGTTTATTATTTCAGTTTTAAGGTCTCAATAGAATGTGTTTTGGTAACCATAATATCAGTTAACTAAACTACTTCATTAACTTGATATTCATTATAAACAACATATATTTAAATCCCAATACTTTGATTATTTTGCTCTTAGTTGGGTTAGATCTATATCTGCCTAATTAAGATAGGATTTAGATTAGTTTCTTTTGCTTACATCATAGAATAAGCTTGCATTTAGAGTAAAATCTACATTCTTTTAAGTCCTCTCCTCAAAGAGGAAAAATTTTAGTTGTGGTTTGGCTGAACCCAAATCAGCTTAAGGGTCATTCTCTTGCCTGATCAGCAAGAATAAGTGATCTAATGTCCCTGTCTATTGGTAGTTAAATATACATTATAAACCAATAGCAATAGGGAGAAGGTAACTAGACCTAGATGAACAGTCGGAGCCACCACACCAAACGAAAAAGGAGCTGCTTTTAAGGTCCGGACCGGGTGGTTATCCCCCAATGTTGTTGCAGCAATTTTCGAGGCATCAACAGGTTGTTGTTGAGGTTTGACATGTTTCTTATCCTTTTTGTTCTTAGTTCTCTCTTCCCTGGTTAGTTTCTCCTGAGTGATATCCGTTGTTTTTGTGTTGATGCTAGTTCGGTTGATGCTACTGCGAGCGATGCTACTGTGGGCATCTTAGCTGTTGCTAAAGGCGTACCAGCAGTTGCTGTAGTGACTGCTTCCATGATTCCTTCTATTCCTCTCTCATTGAATATATGCAAAAATTATTCAGTTGACGGGACCCCAATGCAGAATTTCTCTACAATTTCTTCGCACTATTAGTACTTGAATTCGCAATTCAGAAAACTACTCAATCTGAGCAGGAGGCAGCTTTTTATAACAAGTCTGAAATTCAAACCTCATCATTAGATCAGATTTTTTCCATATTGCGTTCAAATTGTGTTCATTAATTTCATATCTATCCTTATATCTTGCCAATTTGTCCTCATAAATGTAACTTTCCACATATTTTCCCATTTTAATAGTCATATTTCTATTTTCCGATAAACTTCGACGCATCCCATCGTGTAGCGAACATTCGTCTTACATCGCAGCTCCTATGAACTTTGACATACTCTAAACTGTAGTGAAGTACTTCCTACATCGAAGCCTTCTTTGCAACGTAGTTTATAGTCCAGTGCCCACTTCCAATTTCAGGTGGCACTAAGGCATTTCCCCTTTCTTGTTTAGAGCGGGGTTGTAGGGACATGGTTTTCACTATACAACTTCAACCTATTTCCATTTACTTTTCCCTGGATCAGTTCTCCATTTAACTTTGCTAATTAAGCTGCTCCTCCATTAGTAATATACTTGATAACATATGGTCCTAACCAATGCATTTTGAATTTTCCTAGGAACTTCACAAACTTACTATCATAGAGGATAACAAGGTCTCCTACTTGGAACTTCTTTTTCTTAATATTCCTATCATGCCAGGCCTTTTCCCTTGCCTTTTGCACTTACTGATGGAATCCTACTATAAATATGTCTTCTTCCAAAGCAATAAACTATGACATTCTTCTTTCCATTATGTCAAGGTCAACCATATTTGTAAAAGTGTCAATCTTTAGGCTAGGAACAATGTATTCCATGGGCATCATAGCTCCATGCCCATAAACCAACCTGAAGGGTGTCGGACCTATCAACTTCTTTCATGTAATGTTATAATCCCAGAATACTGCTGGAATCCTAAGGTTCCAATCATTTATGTTTACATTTCATACCTTGGTCAATGCATTTTCCAAAATCTTATTGAATTCTTCCGTACTTCCATTAGCCTAAGGGTGATAAGGAGTACTATTTTTATGATAAACTTGAAATTCCTCAGTCAATGCTTCAATAGTCTTGTTCAGGAAATGTGAATATTGGTCACTCATCAAGATATTTTGGCACCCAAATATAGATAGTATGTATTCAAAAATAAACTTCGCAGTAGTTTCTGCACTGCAATCCCTTACTGGTTGTGCTTCGACCCATCTTTTCAAATAATCAGTGGCAGTAATTGTGTACATTGCACCAGTCCTTTTTCTAGGTGGATTGATAGGTCCAATAAAATCAATAGCCTATCTATCAAAATGCTGCAATGTAACCTATGGTACCAGTGGCATCCCATCTCTTCTTGAAGGTTTCCTATTCTTTGGCACACATCATAAGCTTCGCAGTACTCGTTTGCATCCTTGTGTAGTGTAGGCCACTACAATCCTACTCTCAAAATCTTCTGTACAGTAGATTTTCCTACATAATGTCCACCACCTACACCCTCATGGGCCTCTATTAGAATTATTTTCCTTTCATTTTTAGGAACATACCTATGCAGTATCACATCTAGTCCCATCTTATATAAGTGTCCTAATATCAATGAAAAATTAGTTACCTTCACCATTAATTCTTTCTTCTGCTTCATAGTATATTATGAAAGAGGTATTCCCATGTTCAAAAACTGAATAATGTCTGCAAAATGCTTATCTTCAATTCTGATTGCAAATAGTTGCGCATCTGGGAGATTATATTCTATATTGGTTGGTTCTTCCCCTATTTCCAACCTTGACAAATGGTTAAGTCTTGCATTCAGTCTTCGTGGTTTAACAGTGATCTCAAAGTCATACTCTTGGAAAAACAATAACCATCTGCAAATTTTCCCTCCTAAAATAGCCTTATTAACCAAATATTTCAGTGCATAATGATTTGTAAACATTTTGAAATGTGCCCCAACAAATAATGTGTAAACTTCTGTAAGTCATGTACCATTGCCAATCCTTGTCTTTCTGTAGTTGTGTAATTTTGCTTTAGATAGTTTCCTACTTGAAAAATCTATAATGATCAATTTCTCCTGCACTAGGTTGTGCTAGTACCACTCCCAAAGCTACACAATAATCATCCACATGGACATGAAATTCCTTATTTCAATCAAGGAATACTAGTATAGGAGAAGCTACCATCTTTTCCTTCAATATGTTAGAGGCTATTTTGACAATTTTCATCCCATTGAAAATTGACATCCTTTGTCAACAATCTTCCCATAGGCACAGTAATCTGAGCATATCCTTTGATAAACTTCCTATAATATCATGTATGTCCCAATGTAGTGTGAACATGTCTTATTTTCTTCAATGGAGGTAAGTTCACAATGATAGAAATTTTTGCAAGGTCTACCATTAATGCTTGCTTGCAAACAATATGTCCTAATAATATACCAAAAGGTACACAAAATATGCACTTCTTCAGGTTCAAGGAGATTTGATATTGTCTACATGTATCAACCATAAGTCTTAAACTTCCAGTATGTTTTCTTAACAATCAAATTACTATCCAATCATCAAAATATACTTACAAAAACTTGTGAATTTATTATTTGAAAGTTGAAAGTTGCGACCACCACTATTGAAAATATAGCAGGAGCATTCTTCAATCCAAAAGGCATCATTGTATATTGATATTTGTAGTAAAGGTGGTCTTATGTTGATCTTTAGGTGTAATTCTAAACTTACGATATCCTGAAAATCCATTTGTAAATGAATAAAGTCTTTAACCTCCTACATTATCTAATACTTCATCTGTGAAAGGGTAGGGAAAGGATCATGTCAGAATGCATCATTTAGCTTCCTCAAATCAACACAGATCCTGATTTGTCCTTGAGTTTTCTTTTCTTGTAGCACCATAGGACTTACCCACTTTGATTCTTCCACAGGATCCATAACTCCTCCTGATATCATCTTATCCAACTCAACTTTTACATTCTCCTTATATTCCGGTGTAACAACCCTCGAGAAAAGTTCATGTAATAAAAGGTAATAAAGGAAAATAAGACCACGGGTAAGGCACACGTATTCCAATTTGAATGTTGGGCAAAGATATCCTAGTGGGCATCACTGGGTGTGTGTTTTGGCTAAAGAAAATTGTCAAAGGCTAAGGCAAAGGAATTAAAAGGTAAAAAGGAATTTTTGGAACATTTATTTATGAAAATAAAGGAAATTAGGAGAAAATTAAGGTGAAAGGTCATAGGTTGCATGTGAGGAGGAAATCAAAGTAAAATAATGGAAAAGGAAGAAAATAAAGGCTCATTCATAAAAGGGCTTCTAAGGATCAGTTGGTAACCTTTTTTCCGTTCAATTTTGGAGCTCTCTCATTATTCTCTCTCTCTCACTCTTGGTCACTTAGAGTTTTCTTGGAGCACTCTAGTTTGGAGAAAGGAAAGGAAAGGAAAATAAAGCAAGTATCAAGGACAAGAAAGCAGGACTCAACCAACTTCAGCGGGTTTACTTGTAGATAACCTTTTGCATGTGTGATTTCCTAGCTAGTTTGGACATGCATCGCTTTTCATGTATGGTTATCTTGCTATTAGTTGCATGGTTTTTCTAGGTTATGTTAGTGGATTTAATCCTAGCCTATCCCTTTTCCGGATGCCATGGTATGTTGGGATGTTATTTTGGTTTTTGAGCTTTTTAATTGCCGAATGGATTTCAAAATCTGGGGTGGAGGTGGTCACAAGGTTCACTCCCAAAGGACTAGGAATCCCTTGACTGGTTTTGGCGGGATACACGGTAAATCCTGAGGTAGAATTCTCGGTTTAGGGCCTAGTGATCCAGGTTTAGATTGTGGTAAAGCTTGAGAGATAACAAGATGGAAATTCCTCAATGATAGTGATGAATTCTAGATGCCATTCCAAGTTCATTTCGATTGTGATCGGAGCAACGGTTTTTGTGTGATCACAGTTTGATTAGGGTTGCGGTGGTTCAACCTCTGAGTTCCCTTGGTTGTTCTTGGATTGGTTTTCCTCTAAAATCCCACATTCATTCTTGGAATATGGCACGGGGGTGACTAGCTAAAGAGAGAGATTTGGTTCAGCCATGTCTATGGTCAGGTGGTATGTAGAAGTCCCGAACCTAGTCGGATTTGCCTATGATTAATAAAAGCTAAGTTCTCTTACTTTTGCACTGATTTACATGTGGATTTAATGGTTGTCATATCTTTGATATTTAGATGGTTTTATGATGGTTATAAGCATGGTTGAATGACTAGTTTATGTCATGGTTATTTCATGTATTTACTTGTAATTGTTAAATGAATGAATGCAAGACCTAACTGATTATGTATAAGTTCAATGGAGAAGGAAGTGATCCTTCTGGTTATGTTTCATAATTTCTTTCAATGATTTATGGTTTGTCATGTATCCTTGACCTATAGGTTGCATTGATGCCAAGTATGTGTAAAAGAGTCAACCCCAGTTGGAGAGGCTTAGGCCTAGTGCTAAGGGTGATTTTAGATTGATCAACATTGTTATCATGTTTTCAATGAATTATGTAAGTTACAACAAGTTATGGGAAGAGGCCATAATTCTAGGCTAGAAAAGTGGCTAAAATCTTAGGGTCGTTGGCACAGAACTAGTACTTTTGGTCCATAGTCACTGGCAGGCAAGCCTGTGAGAGTGACTTTGGGTTTTTGGTCTCTCCCTTCCCCATAGCATGACAGAAACTATGGCCTAGGACTATAAAATAGTAGTGGTACCTAGGGATAGGCTATCTAAGTGGCTTCTCCTCAGGGTTTTGTTGATTATTATGGATGACTGTATGTGATGTTCTGTCAATTCCACTTCCTTAAAGTGACATAGCAGGTCGAATTTGATCATAGTAGCATATCTACTCATGTTTACCCCGGTTGGCATGGTTACTTTGGGTAGACATAGGAGGGGGTGTTGCAGATTGGTATGAGAGCATGGTTGCGCTCTCTTTGGGTCATATCTAGTGCTATAGATATGGGTGAACGTGTTGGTCATGCATGAATTTCAGTTGTGTGTGTGGCTCTTACACTTGCATTCAATGTGCTTGTTGCACTGCATCATATTAATCATGGTAGTAGTAAGGTTATCATGGGGAACTTGATGTCAATTTTATGGAATGCATCAGGAGTATATGACTGGTTATACAATTATATGCATCTTGATTACATCCTTGTATGTTGGGTTGCATTCTTGGTTATTGGATTACATGCATCATTCTTGTAGGTTGATTACAAGAATTGATCGCTTATGCTCGACTACATGTGGTTATGCGTATGTGTAGTTTATTGGGAATTGCTTATATGGGTGGATAATTGCATGTGGAAATATGTATACTAGAGTAATGGTTGTTGTCATGCATGAGGTTATAGCATGCATTGTTGATATGGCCTTGCATTGATGACTGGACCCTAGTTAGTATGATGGTTATGCATTGATGCACTTATTGATATATGTCTATATGTTATTATGGTTATGTTGTACATGCATCAAGTTGATTTGATGATCTTGTAGACAAGGTATCCTCCCTGACTTATGCTAAGTTATGTTGATTAATGGTGATTTGGTTTAGCTAACATAGTATGCCTTACAAGAAAGAGATCAGATGGTTAGAAAGGTGGTCAACTACATAGAATATCACTATAAATCATATGGGAAGCATGGTGTGGGGCACTCTTTTGACTGGGCAGACACATTGAGAAGCTTGAAGGAAGAAATAAGGAGTTTCAAAGCAAACAATGGCAAAATCATGTAGGCCCAAGAGAAACAAGCAGAGGTGAAGGCATTATTACTTCTGAGTTTGTCATACTTGTAGTGACAAGGACCTCTTCGGATCAACCATGGACATGAGGATAGAACTAATGGGGCATATGGAAACAGGTCTCATAGTAGACATAGGTTAGATAGATCTGACACTATCAGAGATGGTAGGATGTTGGACACTATGGATGTGAGGGGTGATAGATACAGGTATTACTCTAGTTCTGGCTCTAATGGACATCATGATCATGATCATTATTATCCATACAAGAGGATGATAGGGGATGCATGTCATATGAGTTCAAGAAGGAAAATCCATACCTTTGATTGAGATATGAATAAATCACAAGATGCAAAGGCTTGGTTGCTTGGCATGAGGAAATTCTTTAGATTGCAAGATTACTTAGAAAAAATGAAAGCATGGATAGCCCTTTTTAGTCTCAAAGGTAAAGAGGATATTTGGTGGGAAGACGTGAAGAATGTTAAGGACATATATGAGGAGGATTTGACCTAGCATGCATTTGAAAGGCTCTTCAAGAAGAATTACTTGTCTGAGAGGTGTTATGATGACAGAGCTAAGGTGTTTTATGAGTTGTGGATGGGTTTTATGATAGATGAGGAGTATACTAGTAGATTTTTGGAGCTATTGAGATATGTACCTTACCTCATAAAGGAGAAGCATAATGTTTAGAGATTTATTAGTGGATTTCAAGTTGCATACAGAGACCAGATTGAGTTTGATAAGCCTAGATCATTGGAGGAGGCCATCAGTGAGTCGAAGCACTGTTATGAGTAGTCAAAGCGCAAAGTTGAGCCGAAACATGACTTGAAGAGAAATGACAAAGCTAAAGGAAAATGGCCACCAAAGTGAGGAAGACCTCAAGATGCAAGTGAGAAAGATAATGTAGTTCCTTACAAGATATTCAATACAGCTAAGAAGGGACATGGAGAGTAGCAGGCTAGAGGCAGTGGTAAGGAACCATTGTAGTGTTGGATATGTGCTAAAGATCATCATAAGAGGGATTTTTCGTAGTATGGGAGTGGTGGTAGACCCGAGATCTACAATTCTCAGGAGGTGCATACAATTGGTGATGTTCGTCAAAGCATTCCTCGGATTTATGCAGCTATGGACAATAGGGAGGCGAATAATCGAGCTTCTGTCATTGAGATGGATGTTAAGCTTTGTCATCAAGTTGTTTCTATTTTGATTGATCCTGGATCTAACTATAGTTATATTAATCTTGACTTGGTGGATAAGTGTGGTTTGAGAAAAGAATCTCATGTGGAATATTGGTTGTTACATTTGGCTATAGGTACAAAGAACCAAGTTCACCATTGGGTAAGAGCTTGTACATTTGAGTTATACAGTATGCTTATAGTAGTGCATTTGAATGTATTTCCATTGGGATCGTATAGTATGATTTTTGGTATGGTTTGGTTATACCTTCATATATCCAAAGTCAAGTGCTTCAACAAGGCCATTGAGTGTGTAGACGATAGTGGGGAAAAGAGGACCTTGCAGGGAAAGAAGAATCCTACATTAGAGAGGATGGTTACCACTATGCAAGCTAAGCATAGTTGTAGAAAAGCTTGTGTGATGTTTGCAATACACATTTCGAGTAACAAGGGTAAGGAGGTTGACGATGCAGAAGTGTTAAATAGGTACCCAGTTTTGCAGCAGTTTCAGGATGTATTCACTGAGGACATTACAGAGTTTCCATCTCACAAGGAGGTATACTTTTCTATTGAGTTAGTGCCAGGGGTAGCTCCAGCATCGAAAGCACCTTATTGGATGAGCACACTTGATTTGGTAGAGTTGAAGTTGTAGCTAAAGGATACATCAGACCCATTCTCTCACCTTGGGACGCACTAATGTTGTTCGTAAAGAAGAAAGATGGTACTCGCAAATTGTGCATTGATTACAGGAAGCTGAATAACGTAACGATGAAGAATAGGTACCATTTGCCAAGGATTGATGATTTGTTTAATCAGCTAAAGGAAATAGTAGTGTTCTCTACGATCGGCTTAAGATCAGGATATCATTAGGTACGCATCAAGGAAGAGGTTATCTTCAAGACTGCATTCAGGACCATGTATGCGCATTATGAGTTTGTTGTTGTTCCATTCGGTTTGAATAATGCTCTAGCTACATTCATGTGTTTGATAAATAGTGTGTTGCATCCTTATTTTGACAAGTTTGTTATTATATTCATTGATAACATAATGGTATATTCTAAGAATGAGGAAGAACATGTCGAACATGTAACAACATTGTTGAGATTGCTAAGAGAGCATCAGTTGTATGCTAAACTTAGCAAGTGTAGCTTCTTTCATAATTGGGTACACTACTTGGGACATGTTGTCTCTAAGGAATGCATAGTAGTAGATCGAAAAAAAGATAAGGGCCACCGTGGAATGGGCAGCTCCTAAGAATGTAGATGAGGAAAGATCATTCATGGGATTGGTAGGTTACTACAAGAGGTTCATCAAGAACTTCTCATGCATTGCATATAATATCACATCACTACAGCAGAAAGGTAAGAAATTTGAAGGGATGGTGGAATGTGAAGATATTTTTGAGAAGCTTAAGAATTTGTTGACACATGCACCAATGCTAAATATTGTATATCCGAACAAGGAGTTTGTAGTGTGTACAAATGATTGCAAGAGGGGACTTGGTGGAGTTATCATGTAGGAAGGACATGTAGCATGTTATGAGTCATGGAAACTGAATGAGCACAAGCAGAACTATCCAACACATAATCTTGAGCTAGCATTGATTATACATGCATTGAATATGTCGAAACATTATCTTTTGGGTAGGATGTTTACATTGTTGAGCGATCACAGTGGGTTGAGGTGTTTGTTTGACCAGTCGAATCTAATTGCCAGGAAAGTTAGATGGTTGGTTACCCTTAGTGAGTTTGACTTTGAGATTAGATACATCAAAGGGAAGGAGAATTGGGTTGCAGACACTCTTAGCAAGAAGGTACAAGTAAACCATATAATAGATATAAGCTCCTATGGGACAGAGTTACAAGATATGATCTTGCAAGAAGGGCAACAGGATGACAAATACATGGATATCATGCATAGGCTACAACAGAATACAAGCATAGTTATACGTTTAGGTGCAGGTACACGTACAGGGGATTAGGATGCAGACTATTGTCTCATGGAAGATGCATTGGTGAGGGTTTGAGAAATTATCTATGTGCCAAATTGAAGTGATCTCAAGAAGATTATCTTGAGGGAATTTCATGTGAAACTGTATTCAGGTCATCCAGGATATCATAAGACATTGAAGATGGTGAAGAAGTTTTACTATTTGCTGAATCTGAAGAAATAAGTGGCAGAGTTCATGGCTATATGTTTAGACTGTCAATAGGTAAAGGTGGAATGCAAGCATCCAAGTGGTCTACTACAGCCTATTGTGATTCTGGAATGGAAATGGGAGGTTATTTCCATGGATTCATCACAGGTCTTCTGAGGAGAGTGAGGCAACATGATTCTATTATGGTTGTGGTTGAAAGGTTGAGAATGGTAGCTCACTTCATTCCAGTGAAGACTACATACTCATCCAGTGAGGTAGCATAGGTGTTGATTAGAGAGATAGTGAGATTGCATGGTGTTCCAAAGAAGATTGTGTTGGTCCAAGATGCAAAATTAACTTCCAAGTTTTGGAAGGAGCTATTTGCAGGCTTGGGTACAAAATTAGCCTTTAGTACAACTTATCATCTGCAAATATATGGTTAGGTGGAGAGGGTCAACATGATCTTGGAAGATATGTTGAGGATGTACATGATGCACCAGTAGAGGAAATGGAAGGAGTATCTTCCATTGGTTGAGTTCACATACAATAATAGTTATGAGGAATCCTTGAGGATGAGTCCTTTCAAGGCATTGTATGGATGGAGTTGTAACAATCCCATCAGATGGAGTGATCCAGTGAATAGGGTACTTATTGGACCGAACACGTTAATGGAAATGGAGTAGGAAATGAAAGTTATAAAGAAGAATCTAAAGGCAACACAGGATAGAAAGAGAGTTATGAAGATCATCACAGCGTGTTCAAAGACTTTCAGGTTGGGGAGCATGTGTATTTGTGTATCAAGCCAAAGTAAAGATCTTTAAGGATTGTTTTGTGTACCAATTTGGCACCACAGTATTCTGAGCCTTTCGATATCCTTGAGAGGATTGGACCAGTGGCATATCGACTTGCACTGGCTCCAACAATGAAATTCCATGATGTTTTCCATATTTCATTGCTTAAGAAGTATATAAAGGATGTTGATCATTTTATTGATTGGTCTCTATTGTAGGTGGAGCAAGAAGGAGAGTTCCATCCAGAGCCTCAGTGCATATTGCAGCACAAGAATATCATGCTCAGGAATAAAGATATATAGCAATTTAAAGTGAAGTGGAATCACTTTGGCCCTGAAGAAGCTACATGGGAGATGGCGTATCAGATGTGGACCCTATCTCCTTCATTATTTGTTGGTTGAGGCAAAGCGGTTTTGGTTTGAAGTTGGTTTATGTTTGGAAAATGTTTTGTTGATGTTTTAATCTTTGTATATGTATATGTATATGGATGTAAATACTATCATGAGCTAAGTTATAAAGCTCCAATAAGAGGTATGGTTATTATCTTGTCATGTTTTCATGATGTTTTTCTTTTGAGCAGGTCTTTCATTGTAAATACTACAATGAGCTAAGTTATCAAGCTTCATAGGCAATATGTTTTCTTTTTAGCGATTTTTCTGAGGTCTTGGTGTGGTTTAACACCGAGGATGGTGTTTCCCTAGAGGGAGGGTTTTGTAATAGACCTTGTAAAAAGTTCATGTAATAAAAGTTAATAAAGGAAAAAGAAGACCACGGGTAAGGGACACATATTCCAAGTTGAATATTTGGAAAATATATCCTAGTGGGCATCACTAAATGTGTGTTTTGGCTAAGGAAAATTAGCAAAGGCTAAGGCAAAGGATTTGAAAGGAGAAAAGGCATTTTTAGCACATTTATTTATGAAAATAAAGGAAATTAGGAGAAAATTAAGGTGAAAGGTCACAAGTTGCATGTGAGGAGGAAATTAAAGGAAAATAATGGAAAGTGAAGAAAATAGAGGCCTCATTCATAAAAAAGGCTTATGAGGATCAATTGGTAACCTTTTTCAGTTCAAGTTTGGAGCTCTCTCATTATTCTCTCTCTCTCTCTCTCTCTCACTCTTATTCACTTAGAGTTTACTTGGAGCACTCTAGTTTGGAGCAAGGAAAGGAAAAGGAATCAAAGATCAAGGAAAGGAAAGAAGGACTCAAGCAGCTTTAGTACGTATACTCGCAGGTAACCTTTTGCATGTGTGATTTCCTAGCTAGTATGGAAATCCATGGATTTGCATGTTGGTGTATGGTTCTCTTGCTGTCAGTGGCATGGTTTTGCTGGGTTCTGATAGTGGATTTCAGCCTAGCCTAGCCTTTTTCTAGATGTAATGGTATGTTGGGATGTCATTTTAGTTTTTGAGCTTTAGAATTACTGACTAGATTTCAGAATCTGGGGCGAAGGTGGTCTCAACTTTCATTCACAAAGGCCTAGGAATCCCTTGAATAGTTTTGGTGGGATACATAATAAAGCCTAAGGGAGAAGTCTCGTTTTAGGGCCTAGTGATCCACGTTTGGTTTGCGGTAAAGCTTGAGAGACAAGGAGAAAAAAAATTCCTCAAGGATAGTGATGGCTTTCGGATGGCATTCCAAGTTATGTTCAGTTATGATCAGAGCACCGATTTTGGTGTGATCATGGTCTAATGAGGGTGGAGGTGGTTCAACCTCTAGATTCCCTTGGTTGTTCTTAGATTGGTCGTTCTATGAAATCCCACATTCATGCTTGGAATATGGCACAAGAGTGACTAGCTAAAAGAGAGATTTGGTTCAACCATGTCTACAGTCGAGTGGCACGTGGAAGTCCCGAACCTAGTCATATTTTCCTATGATTAATAAAAGATAAGTTCTCTTACTTTTGTACTGATTTATATGTGGATTTAATGGTTGTCATATCTCTAATATTTATATGGTTTTATTCTTTTTATAAGCATGGTTGAATGACTAGTTTATGTCATGGTTATTTCATATATTTACTTGTAACTATTAAATGGATGAATGCAAGACCTAATTGATGATGTAGAAGTTAAATGGAGAAGGGGATGATCCTTCTCGTTGCGTTTCATAAGTTTTTTTAGTCATTTATGCTCTGTCTTGTATCTTAGACCTGTAGGTTGCATTGATGCCAAGTGTTTGACATAATGTTAGTCCTATTTGGGGATGCTCAAGCCTAGTCTTAAGGGTGATTTTTGATTGATCAACATTGTTGTCATGTTTTTAATGAATTCTGGAAGTTACAACAAGTTCTGGGAAGAGGCCAATATTCGCTAGCACAGAACTAGCAATTGTGGTCGACAATCGCTGGCAGGTAGGCTTGTGAGAGAAACTTTGGGTTTCTGGTCACTCCCTTGCCCATAGCATTAGAGCGACTATGGCCTAAGAGCTACAAAATAGTAGTGGGACCCAAGGATAGGCTATCTGAGCGGCTGACTTGTCTCCTGATGGTTTTGCTGATGATGTTGGATGATTGTATGTGATGTTCCATCGATTTCACTTCCTTAAGGTGACATAGGATTTCAAATCTAATCATACTAGCATCTCTCCTCATGTTTACCTTGGTTGGCATGGTTACCTTGGGTAGACGTGGGAGGGGGTGTTATATTCAGATTTAATATATAAGGTATTTTCTTGACTATCTTCGCATCAAGCTTAAGAGGAATTGTCATAACTCCTAAATCTCCTACTATATCCTTAATTTCTAAAAACTTAGTGGGAAACAACTCTTGATATTCATGAAGCAATTTTTTAACCTTGTTAATGATCTCTTCATCTCAGTAATCTCCTATAGTTGAAAACTTCAGTTCCTTCTCTGATCCTACATTCACCTTCTTGATATTCATCGCCTTTGTTATATCGGGTATATCTGGATCAGGTCCATTCACTTCATGGTGTCCTTCTAATTCTGTTATGTCAATGTTTTCAGGATATTCTTCTTCTAAGGTTGTAGCTTTCTAGTGCACTGTCTATCTGCATAGCCCAATCAGGTTGATGCCATATCCTTAGAGCTATATTCTCAAATATCTTCATCTTAACTATCTAGAGGGCTGAATCTATATATGAACAATCATCTTCAAAGCTAAATTTCAATATAAACCCATCAACCATATCTTCCCAGCTCATAGTACCATGTTGAAGCTCTGTTTCTAGGTACTAGTTCTAAGGAATTGTCTCCAATGTATGAATGAACCAATGTACCAATTCTTGTTGTTGAATTTCCTTCCTTATTGTAGTACATAACCATATATGCTCCCTGGGATTCGTTTCACCATCATATTTCAACTCCACCTCTGTGTTTATTTGACCAAATTTTATCGACATCAACCTTCGACATT
This sequence comes from Pinus taeda, assembly GCA_000404065.3. Classification (NCBI taxonomy): domain Eukaryota; kingdom Viridiplantae; phylum Streptophyta; class Pinopsida; order Pinales; family Pinaceae; genus Pinus; species Pinus taeda. Next base: position 48,673 of record APFE031062805.1, on the reverse strand, counting down.
CCTACCAACCTTTTACATTTTTTTATGTGTACCCCACCATCTAGCAGGAGTAGCTTTCAGGGCTATATCCAAAGCTAACAATATTCGACTTTCTAGAACCTATTCCTCATAATTATTAAGAAAAATATTCACATCACCCAAGCCATCATAAGAAGGTTGGTTACATACCTCATATTTCATGCAATGAACTAATTTAGTAACTCTTGCAAAGCTCCTTATAGATACTTCATGTAGGATGTTCTGCCAGTTCTTGAATCCTTCTTCTGATTCTGATGCATAAGAACTATCATGCTTCCAAGTTAAATTTCACTCTATAGTAGGGTTAACAAAATCTTGTTCCTTTGATGTCATTTGATATATATTATATATATTGGTTGCACAGTACTCTTCTCTAACTGGATCTATATACCTTGCTCCTTCTGATGGATCCAAGGGAACAATTATCCTCATATTATTCCCTTCAAATATCATTTGTCTCTTCTTTAGATTAATTATAGCCATGTTATAAAATGTCTAATCAAGTCCAAGCAGTGTAGGATAGGTGTTATTATCATCAACAATTTCTATTACTTCAAATTTAGTTGTAGTGCAAACTCCTTCGATGTCTACTATTACACTTGATAGTCTTCCTAAAGGGAAGATATTTTGCTCATTTTCCATTCCTAGCTGAATAGGTGACTAGTGTAGCTTTGGCCTACCCATTACTCCCATGCTTACTTCATCACAACATTAGCTTCAGATCCCAGACATAAAATAACTTTATCCATCTCATATTCTCATATATGCACGCTAAGCCTCATTTATCTTCTTGTTCTCTTATGTTGATGCAAATTGTTAACTGTGCGCAACTCACTTCATGGTATTTCCTCAGATGCACATGAATCTATCATATCGTAAAGTCCTTCTATAGCCTTTTGATCTCTTAATAACTTCATACAACTTTACAGAAAAGACTTTAAAAGACATGCTTGGTTCATTGAATCCTAATCTTGTGTCAAAGTGTGTTCTTGTGTCGAAGTTGATGTTATGTCGTAGTTACTTTTCTATTTTGGTTGTGCACTAGATGTCAAAGCTCCAACATCCATAAGGCTTCACTTCTTTTTCCTTCTGAATATCGAAGACATGAGCTTTTTCAAGAATTTTTCTAACCCATGCAGTTTCAGATTCCTTCTTTTCATTCACTTTTTCATCACTAGTCTCAACTCCACTTCTCGTAACAATATTGATTCAAGGATCATCATTTCTTCTTTCAAGAATCATCATTTGGATATTCTATGTCGGCTGTTGGTTTCACTTTTCTTGCATTTTTTCCATAACTACCGACATTCTTCAATTACATGGTCAAAATATTTAGAATACTTACATGTCATGTTGGGATTTTGATAGTCTCTCGCAAAGTGTCCTAGCTAGCCAAAATTATAGAAAATAATTTGTCCTCATCCTCAACCAGTTCCACCACCTCAACCTCTTCCTTGATAAGCACCTCAACCACTACGCTTTCCATTGTCCTCATGTCCATGTTATTCCACTTGCGTTCTATAAGTGTGAGCACCATGCTCCATCATTAGTGCATAAGATTGACAATGGTTTTCATCATGTCCTACTGATTTACAGAACTTACAATATAAGTACCTGGGGTTCTGCACATATTTTTGAACCAAATAGAAATATTTTGAGTGATTTTCGCCTCTAATTTTACATATCTCGCAGCATAAGCTAGATCTGACATTCAAAGGGTTCAATGCTTCAATAGCCATGTAATTTTTGAAGAGAGGGCATTGTTCTTTAGAGTGGCTTCTGATTTGCACTTCATATACCACACTTCCTCTCTGACATATTTTCTTTTCTTCATATCTTGTAACTACATAGTCAAATTTTCTAGTTGACTTTGGATCTGTTGAATACCTACATTAGTATCTCCTATAGGTGAAGCTTCTAATTTCATCGCAAGTGCTAGAGATTTGGCTTGAGTTTCTATCTTTTGTTGTGTCAAAGGCAATCTAATATGTGGTAGAAGCACATCTATGAACCATTCCTTATGTTTCTGTGGAGCTATGTCGAAGCTCACCTGATCCAATACCTTGAATCTTTGATCGAATTCCCAAACACACTCAATAGATCTTTGTTTGATTTCGCTTAATTCCCTGATTCACTGTGATTCAAACTTTGGTTTCTTAAATACTTTTACCAACGTTGTTTTAATGTCTGTGAATGTTCTGATCCAATTTCTTGAACACCTCATGTACCATCTCAACACTCAATCTTCGAAAGTCATGACAAGTTGCGCCTTCTTTATATTTTCATCGTGGACTTGCTTCGATGTCCATACTCCTTCACTTAAAAACCAGAATTGTTCCAGATATTCTGATCTAGTTACTTTAAAAACAGGTAGATTAATATCATTGGCCATATCTTTTCTCGGAGGGGGAGGGGGATGGGGATGGAGATTGGGGGGTGGCGGGGTAGCAGGGCTAGGGGATGGGGAAACCAAAAGCACCCTGATTATTACTCGATTCTAGATTCAGCGAACTTTCAGGCTGAAAGGGTCAATACTACAAAGTTACTTCGGGGTTTTCAGGGAGGCTTTCTTCACTTTCATATTCAATCAATAGAGGGCTATAGTGAGTTTCTATGAAAGTCTTCGGATCGTATCCACAAGATATCTTCCTAGTGTCTATTCTATATCTTTTTCCACTTCGTGTTGTTCCAATCTATTCTTCAGATCATATCCAAAACATAAGTAATCTAATTTCATTCATAAAACTTCCTTTTCACACAAAAGAATCTTAATCCATAGTTTCAGAGATCTCAAGTACTTAACTCATGGTCCTTTGAAAATTTGTCATTTTGCTTTGTTGTATGACATAGTCGAGTCTACCATGAAATTAGTAGTGAATCCTCCCAAGATGCTATCAATCCATAAATCAACAGCTCTTGAAATTCTATTGTCAGTGTTCTTGAGTCACTATATTAATTCAGGAGTCCACTCCTTAGGTTTTCCTCCTTTAAAATAGCACTTTCTTTTGGTCAACCTTGATATCCACTCATACAACTCAACATGAAATGAACCAAAGAAAATTCATATTGATATTTGAAAATATACTTCTATAACCACCTTTTAGATGAAATATGAGGGCTTCTATTCTCTTGATCTATAAATTCATATTCCTTCTATTCTACCCAATCTTGAATTTCCTTCTTTGACAGGTGCCACATCCACATATCCCTCAAAGAGATCCCGGTCCCAGTAATGGAACCATTTATTCGCTTAGGTTGGGTTGATCTAGGTTTGGTTCTTTACTGCACACCAACAAATCCCTCAATCATTGGCTCTTTCAGCAATGACCTACAAGAAAATCGTGGTCTCACCCAAAGTGACTATGGGAGGATGCAGAACCAGATTTCTACAACCTTAAGGGATGCGGAGATGGGTATTTTTGTGTTTTCTTATACTTAACATTCATAAATTACTTCGCATTCATACATTACTTCTCTACATCACATTCATCACTTAAAACATATCATATACATCCATAAAACTTCATTGTACTGAAATAAATTGAAACTGTAATAAACTGCTACACTACCACAGATAACAAGAAAATAAACACATGAAGGCATAGAATTTACCGTGGTTCATCCCAATGTGGGACTACATCCACAAGAATTGTTTCTTACAATAGAGAATTTGTACAAAAAACAGTTCTTGGCCTGTGCACTCAGCTGCAAGTAATTCTCGCACTGAGCTGCGGACTTAGGCCTCTACGCACTCAGTTGTAGAGCCCTGCTTTCTTACCCAAACCACAACTCACAAAGATACACCCATTCAATACATGATGTGATTCTTCAAGATGATTACTCTATTCTTTATTATTCATCCCTATATATACTATTACATCGAGGGATATATCATCGCAATACCATGGTCCATATAATATATACTCCCCTAATACAAGCTACTATGGTAAAAAACCATTCATCTTTTACAACATTACATTCTTTTAACAAAAAGGAGGGGCTTTTACCTATCCCTAAGCCCATATACCTCACGTTATATCTACTGCGTGGTCCACTTTGATGCTCCAGTTCGCACTCTACTGCATATTTTACTACGCACTTCGCTCCCAAAATGCGACGTCTTCATCAAAATCTAGGAAGTTGGGCTGCGCCCAAAAGCAGCTGCAAATGCATTAGAAAATACTATTACTACGTTATCAACACTTAGGGATGTTTTTTATGTATAAATCCTCTATAAACCATCCATCCTTGACAATATTACTAATTTATGCATTTTTTATGATGACCAACAGATATTGTACTGTATGGCGAACACAGATGTATTCAAGGATGTGGCTATTGATGAAGACAAGCATGAGAAAGTGGTGTACAATATAGCTCATGTAAATAAGTAAAATTCAATGCCAAAAGGTGTGGTATCACCAGAGAAGTCGTATGACTTACAAAACCACTTAAGATGTCTAATTAACACAAAAACCAATAGCTCAATGTTGTCACATGAGAAAATAAATCTTACAACTAAAAAAGATCCAATGTTTTTTTCATCTTGATACTTGTTACACACCATAGGAGCAGTAATATTTCATCTGCTTAATCAAGTAGTACCAATGTGTTTTCACGTAGACATATGACGATCTCAAAATCTATGACACACAAATAATCCAACATGTAATTATGATTAAAGAAGGGGCCAAACCTTTCCAATAGAAGTTGTGGAAGGTATATCCAATGCTTGAGCCTATCATTCAAAAGGAGTTAAGGAAACTATTGGATGCTCGAATCATATACAAAGTGCGACATTCAACCTGGGTATCAAATCTAGTCCTAATAAGAAAGAAGTTTGGGGAAATCCACTTGTGTGTTGATTTCTAAAACTTAAATCATGCCTCGGACAAAGCTAAATACCCTGTGTCGTCTATGGAATAGATACTGCAGATAGTATCGGGGTCAGAGATGTTTTCTTTTCTAGATGGATATTTAGGTTGCAATGAGGCTCTGGTCTCAAATCCTAAGAGACTTAAAAAAACATTTTGAATGAAATGGAGCACATTCACATTCAGAATAATTCCATTTGGTTTGGTCAATGTTGGTGTGACATTTTAACATTTCATGGGAATCACATTTCGTGGACTAATCAAGTAGAGTGCAGTGATCTATCTTGATAATGTCATGGTGTTTTCCAAGAATAGATATGACCACTTGTGCCATTTCAAGAAAATTTTCGAGTGATTTGAGAAATACGAGATATCCCTTATCCCAAGAAGATAAATTTTGCAGTGTCCGAGGGTAATCTCTTCGGACATATTATTGTGAAAAGTGGGATTGAAATAGACCCAAAAAGTGTCAAAGCCATTATGCAGATTCCCTTCCCAGTGTTCAAGAAAGTTATTCAGTCCTTCCTGGGAAAGATCAATTTTCTTTGCAAATTCATCTTTGATTAAGCTCATATTGTCAAAGCCATACAAGAGATGGTGAAGAAGGATGTGATATATAAATGGGATAAAATGGAAAAGGACGCATTCTCCCATATCAATAAATCTATTGTAGATGCACCTACTTTGTACATCCTAGATTTCAAAAAATATTTTATGCTCTACACTTTCGCTTATGATACTTCTCTCATTGTTGTGCTTACATAGAAGGATGATCAGAATAATGAGTGGCCTATATCTTTCATGAGTGTGAGCCTTCAAGGACTTTAACTCAACTACCCTTCCATTTATAAATAATCTTATGAATTCTGCAAGGTGGTGAAGCACTTCCGACCCTATCTCTTGAAAAATCATTGTATTATCTTTGTGCCCCACCCATCCATTGGGCCACTATTTGTTCAACAAGAGCTGGGTGAAAGAAGAGTGAATGGATGACTAGTTTGGAGGAGTATGAATTAGAGTTCAAGCCAGTTTACACAATTAAGGGCTATGGTATTTGTCATATACTAGCAGAAGAAGTGATTGAAAAAGAAGAAGATCTATCTATATGGAAATAGGAAATCGAAATTTACAATGTTGAGCAAGCTTCCCCTGCTACCATTGCAAACCCTTGGTACACTAATGTGCGCCAATATCTTGAGCACGACACCTTTCCCTCTCACTTATTAGCATGAAAGAAGGGGGAACTCAATTTAAAATAATTATATTATCATTTGGTGCATGGAGTTCTTTTCAGAAAGCACCATAACAGAGTTATGCTCAGGTGCTTAGAAGCACACGATTCAAAAAATGTGTTGTTTGATATCCACGATAGAGTAGCTAGGGTACGCTTTGTGAGTGACACAACTACATGCAAGGTTATGTGGGTAAATTTTTATTGGCCCACATTATTCAAATATACTCATGCCTATGCTTTCAAGTGTCTAGTCTAATAAAGGTGTGCTAGCAGAGGAAAGAAGTCAGCCACCCCATTGCAGCCTATTGCATTAGAAGAACCATTTCAACAATGGGGCTTAGATGTGATTGGTGAAATTTTTTTGCACTCGTAAAAGAAGCATCGCTATATCCTTACTGCTACAAACTACTTCATGCAGTGGAATGAAGCAGATCCACTAAAATAGGTGAATGATCAAGATGTCATCAGCTTCCTTAGGAAGAATATCATCTCTAGGTTTAACATTCTGACTTCGCTTGTTTTTGACAATGCAACGTAATTTTCACCATTAAAATTATATTATCTTTCACTGGAAAATGAAATCGTATTACAACATTCATCTAATTATCATCCACAAGGGAATGGTATTGTTGAGTCTACAAATAAGAACCTCATCCCCATTATCAAAAATACCATTTTTTATTAATAGAGGAACTAGCAATCCGCTTTGGTGAATGCCTTATGGGCTGAAAGAGTCATGTCAAAACCATCTTTAAATACGTATTCTTACTTCTTGGTGTATGTAAAAGAATCCATCCTACCCTCAAAAATCTACCTTCTTTCCCTTCAACTTTCATAGGAATCCTGGGGGAAGCCTTGCTTATTGGTTGAGAGTACGATAGACACTCTTCATAAGCTGCAGGAAGAAAGGAAAAAATAAACAGAAAAAATTTCACTTCACAAGATTCATATCAAGAGGTGGTTCGACAAGACGTATACCGGGAAGAATGAATTCTTTGTGGGTGACTTAGTCTTGAAGTGGGACAAAACTCACGAGGAGAAAATGGAAACATGCTAAGTTCCAATCCCTGTGGATTAGGCCATTCACCATACACGAAAAGCTTGGCCAACACACATATCATCTGCAATAACTATATGGGAGGATTGTCTCTCTTTCTTTTAATGGGAAATACTTTAAACATTATTTTCAATGATGATCTAGGGTTGTTCCCTTCCCTGTGTACATGGTTTATTTTCTTGCTTGTTTGTTGGCCTAGTTTTGTTTTCGATTGTGTAAATAAGCGTCGTGTGTGAATGTATTTTCCAGCTTCTCTGCATTTGTTTGAGTTGAAAAGAGTCTTCTGACACCACAAAATTTGGTTAACTTTCATCCTCCTTCTTTGTTTTGTTCGCATATTTTGGTCAATGAAGTTCCAACCAAAAATACGATATGTCTGTAAGGAAATTTTTGGTCAAACCATGATCCTTGTGTCTATTCTAGAAACCTTATGCAACACTTGTTTCTTATGTTTCGGTGTTTTCATGCCTATCCAACCACTAGAAGAGGAAAAAGGGAAAAATCTAAAAGAGAAAACTAAATCCGAGGTTTCTATATGCTTCTCTGAAGGAATAACCTCTCTTGCTCTCAATAAGTTGGGATCCCTCTTCTGCCTATAAAATAAATAAGTGCCAATGCATAATCTTCTTTAAATATATAAATAAATATGAAATAAGAGAAAGGCTTCTTTCATAAATAGGTTGAGAAAGAAACTCCGCCAAGGTACTATCTAGGCTCGCTGGCAGTGGAGCAATGTTTTTGTTCCTGTAGTGACTCTATTGGGGTACTATCTAGACCTGATGGAAGTGGAGCAACATTCATGTGTCATGGTTGATATATGTTTTTATTGTTTCAAGTTTTCTAAGTGTGTGGTCATAGTCAAGTCATATCCCTGATCACATCAGTTTACTGACCCCACACTTAGCCAAATTTCATAAATTTCCTAGCATTTTGGCTTCATCTAGCCTTCCCAAACTGTGCATTATGTAGTTCCAACCCTCAAGCTACAACCTTGTCCCTTAACATTATTCAATGTGCAATTCTTGCCTCCTAGGACTGCGCAATCCACAATTCCAGTGCTAAAACCTGGACCTTGGCTCCTAGAATTGTGTAATACATTCCTCCACCCTAGCCTTAACTACACATTGCACCATCTTTGAGCTCAATATCATTCCTTGATCCCCTAGGTTGTGCAATTGTGCAATTACCCAACCTCCTCTTCCTTCCAAACTTGTGTAGTTGGTTGAACCAGTGCCCATACCCTCAGCTTGTCATAATGACCCCCCAGATTGTGCAGCTTCCTTCCTCAATCTAGCCTAAACTACACATTGTGTAGTCTCAAGGTTCAAGCTTCACACCTAACTACCTGAGCTATGCAATTGTGCAGTCACTAAGCCTCTCCCTCAACCTGCCACCCAATTCTAGCTTAGTTAGTGGATCAACATGCACCATCTTAGAATAGGGGTTTATCGGACTGATGTCATCTCATCATAGTGAATTGAAAATGCAGGTACTCTATCACACCATGACAATATGATGAAGGAGTATATGGAGAAGGGAAATAGGTTGAAATGCATATTTGTAGCTAATTATACAATTTGATCAATCAAGAGAAGACAAAATGGACACCACTCTGTGACCACAACTCAAGACTTGATATCATTGAAGACTCCTTACCTTAAGCCATAAGGAGGTGGATAGAAGAGAATGCTCAAGAAGACATGTAGGAAGCAATAGGAGAAGTGGATTGAAATTTCCATGTCATCAAGTATTCCATGTTAGTAGTGTCATTTCAAGAGTTGTCATATGCCACATCATGTAATTACTTATTCAAAATGTGTTGTAAAGTGGAAGTCCTAAGGATACATTTAAAATCCTGTAAAGTCGAAAAATCATAAGAAGTCAAACAGTCGTGAGGGTAGTCAAAGAGTCACAAGGAAGGTAAAGCGTCACCACATTGGTTATATAAACACCCTCATTGTATAAGAAAAGTATTTTTCACCTTGGCTCCTCCCACAAGGAATTAGAGAGACAATCCAATTATTTTGGGGAGAAAGGAGTGGCTCCAATGATCCACTACTGGAGCTAGTGGTGTTCACTGTATACATGTGTCTTGGAAATTTTACTTAATATCAGAATCCCCATGGATAGCATGTTCTACCTGCATGGACTATGAGTATTTGGAAGACTATTTTGTGGATGTTTGTAATTCATGTTTGTTTTCATCTGTGCTAAAGTAGTTGGAATATTTTGGTTATTTTACTACTTATCATATTGAGAATGTGTTGTAATGGTTACTATTGTTGGCACATGATTGTGGAATATTATGTTGGATATTAGATAGTTCATTCTTGTTGATTTGTTGTTATGACCATAACATATTTGTGGACAATTCTGCTGGATGTTAGACAGATCCTTCTTGGTTACATGTGTCTCTACTAGGGCCATACTATTACCTCTATCTTAGAGGCTTACATTCTTCCTTTCTCTGCTGTAGAAGAACCTTGACACTCCTACAATTGAACACTCACTAGGCACACTCACTTGCTTTTCAAAGTCACATCTACATTCCTCTCTCTTGCAACTGGGCCATATTTCAGATGCGGCTCCTATCCCAAACTGTGTGAGGCCTAAATGATACCACATATCAAGGAGACACCTTGACTGTTGGCAGGTCCAACACCATCAACAGAAGGGATACAAGTTGACCCCAAAAAAGTTTCCATCATGAAAAGGGTCCTTATTCCTCAAAAGAAAAGAGATGTCAAGAGATTCCATGTATCGGCTGGATATTAAAGAAGGTTCATTAAAGAATTTTGTAAAATTGCTTCACCTTTGTTTGGACTTGATGGGCCCTACTTTTTACCATTTTTCCACATATTATCCCACTATTTTTACTATCATTTATCTTATTTTACCCCTTTTTGGTATCCTAAAACAACTCCACACTATTTAAACCGCATTAGTATAAAATGGAGGTAAGATTTATTAATAAGTGTTATTTTCATATGTCTTTGTTTGGTTTAGGTAGATGTCAAGTATATTTATAATGCTTGATTTAATTTTACTGATCTATAAAAGGACTCTTGAATATAGGTAGACAATTGAAGTACATGGAAAGGCCATCATACATTCTAGCACACAGTCCAAAAATGCATCAAGAAGCCATTTTGGAACCACCATTCTATACTCATTTTTGCACTTAATTTATTACTCTACTCAGTAGTGGGAAATGAGTCAATCATCAACATCCTAGAATAATCCTTCTTCTTCTCGAATATGGAATTAGTTTCTTTGGTTCAAGGATAGTGCCATGATTGGGACAAGTTTAGTTACAATCCAGGAGAAATAATCTTGAAGATTTTACTTGGCTTAACTTAGTTGAATCCTATATATTTTTACTATCCTTAGTCAATCAGTTGTAGCTATTTGATCAGCCTGAATTCTTTAAAATGCCCAATGTTTTGTATGTAAAGTTACACACATATATTCATGTAGAATTGCATGCTTAGGCTAAGTTGGTGATTGTGGCACAACACTCTTTGATTTTGTTTTGTTAAGACTGAAATCTTGAACTGATGTTTTATTGAAGTTTTAATATAATTATTGTCTTGAATTTTACTCTTCTTTAAGAATTCATGTCTCTTTAATACGAAATTATTGAATTAGTTTAGGCTTGCTCTGTGTCATGGCAAGGGCCCACCATGAACCTTGAATGAGTCATGTAACCATTTTAGTTTGTAGGAAGTGTGTTTCAATTCAGTGGATAGTGTTATCACCCTAAAATATTTGTCTCTAAGCTTTGGAAAGTTGCCTTGTTTCTAGTCATAGTCTTATAAGTTTTGAGTCATCTCATCACAATTATTGTCATTCTCATTTAAAAACCCTTCTTCTATTCATGGTGTTAAAGGGTCTCTAAGTCATTTCATGCTTTAAGGGTTAGGTCATAAGGTTAGAAGTCTTTTAAGGTCATATCTCTTTTCCAAATAAAGTTTGATAGCCTCATTCCATGTCCTAGAAGCCTTACCAGGTGTTTATAAGTCATATATCACATCATGTTGGAAATATTTTGAAACTAGCTATGAAATCACTGAACTAGGAATTTTCGTAGCGCGCTACGAAATCCCTAAAAAAGCTTGTCTCAACACAAAAAACTATGCTTTCTACGTTTACTAGTCAGCTTCCAGAAGGGGTCCTGAGCTGATGAGAACTCAATTTTGAAAACTGAAAGAGGCTTTTCTTCCTAACATACCAAAATATAGAAACCTCTTTCAGTTTCTTCAAATCCGTTCTGAGGTGAGAGGAATTTATGGTTAAACTTGCGCTACGAAACTGCTTAAAGTCAAGCTTGGTCTTCTGGTTTTAGCAGTCTTTTTCAAGATCAGTTTCTGGTCACATGAAAAGGTATTTTGGAATTATGAAGGAGATTTATCTTTGTAAACTCTCCAGCTAAAATAACCTTTCTCACTTTCTTCATAAGTGTTTTCAGTTGGGAGATAATAAGCTTTCTTTTAAACATAAAATTCAGCGAACGGATTTTTCCTGTTTGACACGTGTTTGTCAAGGATAGATTCTGGACAGCTGGAGAAGTATTTTAAAAAAACAAGAGAGGTTTTCGTTCTAGTCATCATGGAATACAAAAACCTCCTTCATTTGCAAAAAATGTGTCATGGATGAGGAGATAAAGGCTCTGCCCCACGTGCCATGTTCAGGGATCCTAAACCTAAAAACAGGGAAACATGTTCCCTAATTTCTAGGGTTTGTCTTCAGCAGTCAGATGACCACGTGGGAGGCTTCATAAAATTCGAATTCTTGAGGATGAAATTTGTCAAAGAATGCTTTAAATGCTTAGAAAAGTTTTTTGTAATCATGATAAGGAGTTACACTCATAGTTGTATTAGGTCTCTAGGGCTGCTAGTTAGGTGTCATTTGCATTTAATAGTTAGTTTTAAGTATCAATAGGTGTCATAGTAGGATGAATTCGAATTTCCCTAATGCTTGAGGAGGAATCTAAGTTATGTAAAGAGCTCTATATATAGAAGAATATGTAATGTACAAAGGGTTGGAAATTTTTCAAAGAACACTCATATTGTGCTTTTGTAGAAGACTGTGTTTTAATGTAATGCAGTGATTTGGCTTTGTTCCTCAAGATTCAGAAGGAGTTCAATGCTTAATTTGTCCTATGGTTTTCTTCATTTTATTTCTTGTAGTAGTATGAATGCATGATTACTTATAACTCATTGGCTATGCTCTAACTCCCTTCATGTATTTGTAGACTATGTCTTCCTACATATTTCTGATGCCCTGACTTCCATGCAAAGTTAATGTTATTGTCATACTGAATCATTTCTTGACTCCATAAGCCCAATGGATGTTTACTAATCATGTTCAACCATTCATATTTCTTCACTTGTTTCATAGATTTAGCCATCTAATCCATTATCAATATCATTAATCCTTTGAGAGAGCCCTCTCAAGTTGAGGAGGCTAAGCCTCAGCCAAAAGTTGGTTTGAAAGAGTTACACAAGGCCTTCCTAATCAGCAGCCTATCAAATCAAGGTTTTGTGATAACAGATAGAACTGCACTTAATCTCTCATTTGCTTTCTTTAGTGACATACATAATTCTTGCACTTAATTCCGTACTTAAATTTCTTTCAAACGTTTTTGTAGATCTGAGTTAAATATAACAAGATTAATGTTGTTGAGTCTTCGCAAATTCGTGGAACATTGTTATGAGAATACTCTGTACATGCTAACTCTGTGATTACTCTTCCAAATTCGTGATTGTTGGAGAAGGAAGTTTCAATTTAAAATGAATTTCTAAAGGAGTAAATTCTTGTATTTTAAATTGAATCTCTTGTCTTGAATGGAAGTGTTTCATTGCTTATGAATTTATATATATCAGTAGCACGAGACTCCTGTAGCTTATGCTTTGTTTGAATATTCATAATTGATTAGAGATAGGGTATCGTTTTTAGAATAGACTGTGTGTTAATGCTTTCAGAATTGTATGTCATTTGTAGTACAGTTATTTGATTTCCTATGTGACATTTACTTGAATCATAGTAAAATAAACATTTGAATAGATAGTTGGTTATTTGTTTGATTTTGCAAGAAGTTTTAATTAGAAATATTTATTTATTTATTTATTTCATCATTAGCTAACTCGAAGTTGTGTGTGTTGATTCAGATTAGTTCTAAGATTGGGAAATTGTTAGTTATGTTTTTCAAATGCTTAGTTTTCCTTGAATTAAGTTGCACAAAAGGATTGATTTGAGTTATCATTGAGTTTACTCTTGGTTCATAGTACCCCAGGGATTAGCTTTGTGAATGGCTTTTAATAGAGTTAATGTTAAATTTGTTTGAGAATAGAATTAGTGATAGTTATCCATCTTATTTGTGAATGAGTTTTTGATTTGATATATCATGGTTAAGAAGATAATAGTGATTTGAGTTTTGAGTAGAAAATAGATTTCATTAATAGTAATTTAGATTACAATGAAATAGGTTTATTCACTTCGACAATTCTGGGTGTGAATTATTAGACATAGAGTTGAGCATTTCATACTTAATTTCGTACTAGAATTGTATAGGGTAAGTTTGAATTTGAATCAGAATGCATTGAAACTCAAAGATTTTGAACTCCAGTTGACAATTTAATTTAGGGAATCCAACGACATAGAAAATCCCAAACATTTTTGGCATCGTTGTCGAGGAGTTGCAAACAATCTAGATAATATTTTTCTTTAGATATTATTTGTGGTAAGGATTTTTCAGGACGATCAGAGGGTGGATTGTCTATGGTAAGACATGAGTGAAGAGCCACGCATCCACTATAGTGGGATTGCTCCAAAATCTAATTGTCTCTAATGAATTTTTGTAGTGTTTGCTTTTTCTTATGTGCAAAAGTAAAGGTAGGCCTAGAGATAGTAAGACTATATTTATTCAAAGTAAAAAATCATTTTCAGAACTATTTGGTCTCATGAGACCCGCAACTAATCTAGCTGATCTCTACGTAGGTATCAGAGATGAGGGAGAAAGCTCTACCAGCAAGGTGGCATCAAAAGAAGGAATACCACATCAAAAAGAGGCAAAGCAGTCTCAAAGTATACATTAGGGGACTTTTGAGGTCTAAAATGTGCCTCCTAAGGAAAATGTACAAAAAAAAATAAACTTTATATGAACTAATGGGATTCAAGATGATGATGTCAAATATGGGGGATGATTCACCATTTTATGAGTAAAAAAGTAAAAAAATAATAAATAATAAAAATTGCTTTTTCAACTCGTATTTTTAACTTATCTTCCTAAGGTTTTACTCAAATTTAGAGTGGAAGTACTCACTAGATGCAAAATTTCATTCCTCATCCAAGGAGTACCCATGTTGCATACTTTCGATGGACCCTGCTACATGAAAAATGAGAAATACATGGAAAAACGTGATTGCAATCACATTTTTCATGTATTTCTCATTTTTTGTGTAGTAGGGTCCATCGAAAGTATGCAACTTGGATACTCCTTGGATGAAGAAGAAAATTTTGCATCCAACAAGTGTTTCCTCTCAAACTTTGAGTAAACCCATAGAGAGATAACTTGAAAATGTGAGTTGAAAAAATAGTTTTTTCTTTTTCCCTCTAGAATTTGATGATGTAATCTAATCTTATTTTATTATTTCCACTATTATTTTATAATTTCCTTAGGAAGCCCATTTTAGACCTCAAAATTCCCCTACTACCACAACAAGGAAACATTGTCTTGGGAGTTCTTGTAGGTACAAAATTGGTGGTAATTTCACAAGTAGAATCAGTAGTAAGAGGACTCGAAGTGACTTGGAACCTCGTTACATTAGGACCAATCCAATTGAATCTTATTTTAGTTGGAATATTGTGCTTCGGCTTACTTATGAACATGTAATAAAGATGGCTAACAAAGGAAGTCGTGAGGAGAACAAGAATGGTAAACGAAACAAAGACATAAATAATGGTGGGGCCAATTGTTGAAATGTGGCAACAAGAATATTCCAATTTTAATTTGTCCTTGAGTTAAAATTGAGAATTAAAATTCGAATTTAGTCTCACCAACTACTTGAAAAATAATTAATTAATTCATCTTGAGTTAATTAGTTGGAGAAATTCAAGCTCAAAGTCTTTCTA
This sequence comes from Pinus taeda, assembly GCA_000404065.3. Classification (NCBI taxonomy): domain Eukaryota; kingdom Viridiplantae; phylum Streptophyta; class Pinopsida; order Pinales; family Pinaceae; genus Pinus; species Pinus taeda. The sequence continues at coordinate 33,357 of APFE031062805.1, read as the reverse complement.
AAGTCATGCAACAGTTATCCCTTAAATTAAGGATATTATCCCTTAATTAAGGATATAAGGATGAGTTATATTTGAGTTGTAATTAGTTAGCTCAGTTAATTGAGTTAAGTCCACTTAAATTAGTTCCAAACTCTTTGAGGAACTAATTGTGATTTTAGTATGTTAATGCATGTATGCATCCAACTAGTGTACTCCAGATCACTGAAGATTCTCTCATTAGTAACTCATGCATGTCTATTCAGAGAAAGACACAGTTGAGATTAAAGACAGGGAAAGTGTACTATCAGTTGCATGAGTTTTCCTATAAACAAAACTCATGCATGCAGAAGGAATTCATTCCTTAAGATTTGCGCAGTTTTATAGGGTGTAATATCAGTGTGAGTGATCAGTGTTACACTTGGTAACAACTAGATCACCCAGGAGAAACATCGCAAGGAAATAGGAGCTTGGAGGGCAAAGGAGAAGGCATATGAGCAATCTATTTTGTCTGTGAGCATCAGTGAGGGATTGTACTAAGAGCTGGCTAGTTGTGAGAGCTAAAGGTTTGTGTAATCCTTATATATTTCCACTTGTATGATAATACAGATAGCGGGGTTTTTAGCTGAGGCTTTCCCTAGAGTATTATCTTATGTTTCATGTGCATTGATTCTTCTTCTGGTTATATGCATTCCTCTTGATATTTCTCAAATCTATTAAGCTTCTGCAAGTTTGATTATAGAAGTAGATTAAAGTATTTGCTTTAGTTATATTGCATTATCAGGTTGATCTATAGTTAGAATTTCTACATGGTATCAGAGTAAAGGTTATCAAAGTGGTGAACATTATACCAAGGAGAAAAGAATTCGAAGTTTGAATTTCAGGGTTGCAGGTACACAAATCAAATTCATCTCATACTTCAAGTTGGTCAATGGCATTCTATGGCTTGAGACTCGAGTATGCCTTGGAAGGAAGCTCAAATTACATAACATGGAAAGGTAGAATGGAAGCTATATTAGAAGATAATGGCTTGCAGGATATCATTGATCAAGAAATTGCAAAGCTAGCTGCAGCTAATGCACAAGAAATGGCTGAGTGGAAGAAGTCTGTGGTGAAGGCAAGACAGATCGTCTAGAAGGGAGTTCGAGACCATACTGTCTCGAGTCTCCATGGGAAGGATACTTCGTTTTCAATGTGGAAGACATTGAAGGACCTCTACCAAAACAGTGGTGACCAATCTAAATTGGCGCTCAAGGATAAGCTTCGAAAAATCAAGATGGAGAAGGGTGATACTATTTCCACATATCTGAACAAGCTCACCACCTACAGAGATGAGCTTCGTAGTGTGGGAATAACTACTTTCAATGATGATATGGTGAGCCTCACTCTCCTAAGCCTTCCAAAGAGCTGGAATAGCTACCAAGATTCTGTGAATGGAAGGGAGAAACTATCGGATTGGGGATGACTATGATCAGATCTAATGTAGGAGGAATACACGAGATTGTTCTTCATCCAAGAATGATGATGAAGAAAATATGGCCTTAGCAAGTAAGGAAAGGAAAGGGAAGGGGAAGGGTTCCCACTCCAAATCGAACTCTTGTCATGGATGGAAGAAGGTTGACAAGTCTAAAGTGAGATGCTTTAATTGTCATGAGATGGGACATTATGCAACTAATTTCCCATCGAAGAAGTCTAAGAAGGGATCCTCAAAAGGATTGAAAGGTGAGGCATTAGCCTCTCAGTTCGGAATGGACTTTACTCTCATCACATGCATGGTGTCATCAATGGTGGGTTGTGTTTGGTGTCTTGATAGTGGAGCCTCATTCCACATGACCGGTAATAAAAGTTTATTCAGTACCTTGTAGGAGAAAGACCTCAAGATACGCATAGAGATGGGTGTTGGCTTAGTGGGGCTTGACCCAAGTTCGAAAGTGATTTAGCCAAGAAAATCCTGGTACTACTAGCCCTTTCGGCAACAGTCCGCAAAGTGCAGACTAAGGTCTCACCTGAAGTAGTATGGGAGGGTGCTAGAACCAAGTTTCTGCACCCTGGGGATGTCTGATATGAGGCGATTGGAACGCGGTTCAACCTTCGTACTTACTATGCTACGCACACCTGCAGGTACCCCATGCCCTGTGATACTGTCTTCGCGTAGTTCTGACCGTAGCGTGACCTGTGTTATTTACCCAAGTCTTCCTTAATTAGTCTTTGTTATTTGATTACTTGGATTAAATTCACATATAAGCATTCATATGAGTATTCATCAAGTGTGCACAATAAATAAATGGAGTAAATGTAATGCATAACATCAAAAGAAAGATTCAAGAACAGATGCACAAAGTAAAATTCTCTTTATTAAATTTCAATTCCAAGTACAGACCTGACTCCGCCCTGCACACTCAGCTGCAGGGGTTTGCACACTCAGCTACAGACTCTACTAGGCCTCTACGCACTTAGCTGCAGAGCCTCTTCCTACTACTATGACCCAATACACTTCGGATTCCACTCTATGCTCTAACCATGCCTTCACTATTCTACATCTTCTCTACTAAGCTTGCTATCTTTACACTTAGAGCCTCACTCTATTTATACAATCCCATGGTCCATGAACCATGGGTAGGCCGACACAACTTTACATTAAATTACAATTCTTACGGCGGACAACCCTATGACTCTATTATACAATTCACGCTCCGTGCTCGTACTTCACGCAATTCTACACCATCTTTGACCAAAACTTGGGCTTTAAGCCCCAAAACCTGTTGCGAGGGATCCCATGCCCAACAGGCCCCCAACACAATCATCGTGACTCATCCTGAGTCACTCTGTTGGTGTGGAAATCTTGGCACGGAACCCCTCTAACTGTGCTTATACTGCATGAAGGTCTGTGGCGCACTGTTCTATTGTCTACTGGATCTACTCCATTTCTGCTTCTAAATCATCTGTGTCTAAATCGAGTTTCTTCTTTGGTATTGGCTTCTAGTGCTTTTGTTTATAGTCCCATGCCCCTGGCCGGCTCCCCGGGTTGTGAAGACTGTGCTTTGGTCGGTTAGTCAGATCGTCAGCCCACTTGTGTAAGGCTTCAGGCGACTGCTGTTTACTTTTCCCAGGAAGGGTTCTCCATTAAGCTTGACTAATTGGACCATGCCTCCGTCTGTGACCTCTTTTACCACATATGGTCCCAACCAGTGCATTCTAAATTTTCCGGGAAATTTTTCGAACTTGATGTCATACAGCAGCACTAAATCATTTACGTTGAATGTGCACAATTTGATATGGTGGTCGTGCTAGGCTTTCTCACGCTGTTTTTGTACCCGCTGGTGAAATTCAACCAGAAATCATTCCTCCTTAAGTTCTTCTAGTTGTGCGAGCCTTTCTTCTAGAGCTTCGCGGTCCATCATGCCTGTGAGCATTGTTATTCATAGACTAGGTATGATGTATTCCATCGACATGACTGCTTCCTTACCATAGACCAACCGAAATGGTGTTTGTCCCATCAATTTCTTACACGTCCTATACACCCACAACATAGTGGGTACACACAGGTCCCAGTCGTCCCGCTGCACGTTACATATTTTGGTCAACGCAGTCTCCAGTATTTTATTGAATACTTCTACTGTTCCATTAGCTAGTGGGTGGTATGGTGTACTTTTCTGGCGATAGACCTAGAACTTTCCTGTGAGTGCACTGATGGTTTCATTCAATAAATGTGTCCCATGGTCGCTCATTAATATTTTCGAATAGCCAAATCATGTCAACACATTTTTGAACAAAAACTTTGTAGTCGTAGCGGCCATGTAGCCTTTTACTGGTTGTGCTTCTACCCATTGTGTCAAGTACTCTGTCGCGATGATGACATAGCATGCACCCGTTTTTCCCTGAGGTTTGATTAGGCCTACAAAATCGATTGCCCACTTCTCGAAAGGTTGCAGTGTCATTTGGGGATTGAGTGGCATCTTGTCCCTTCATGATGGTTTTCCTGTCCTTTGACATATGTCGTAGGCCTTATAGTGTGCTTTCAAATCTTGGTGCAAGGTCAGCCACCATAGCCCTGCACGAAGAATATTTTTCACAGTCATGCATCCTGTGTAGTGTCCTCCTACAACACCCCCATGTTCTTTCGCAAGGATCTAACCTCGTTCAAATTCAGGTACGTATCTTCGCAATATCTCATCATTGCCCAACTTGTAGAGGTGCCCCATGATGACATAAAATTACATAGTGCACACCACCAATTCCTTCTTCTATTGGATTGAGTACTCCTTCGGCACAGTCCCTGTTGCTAAAATATGGATTATATCTTCGAAGTATCCATCCGCAATGCATACTACAAAGAGTTGCGCATCAGGTAGTCCCTCCTCCAAATTTGTTGGTTCCTCGCCCATCTCAATTCATGACAAGTGGTCTGGTCCTACGTTTAAGCATCCCAGCTTGACTATGACCTCAAAATCATATTCTTGAAATAGTAAGAGCCATATGCATATGTGCCCCCCCAACACAGGCTTGGTCACCAAGTATTTCAACACGAAATGGTCGGTATACATCTTGAAATGTCCTCTAAGTAAATAGTGTTGGTATTTTTGGAGCGCATACACCATTTTCAACCCCTCGCATTCGGTGGTAGAGTAGTTCTTTTCTACTTTGGACAATCTTCGACTCATAAACGCGATCTAGTGATCCACACCCTCCTGTGTGAGTACGGCTCCCAACGCAATACACGACACATCAACATGTACATGAAATTCCATGTCCCATTTAGGGAAGACCAAAATTGGTGCAGAGGCCAGTTTCCCCTTTAGGACATCCAAACTCTTCATGCAATCATCATTCCAACAATATGTCACATCTTTTTTCAATAGCTTTTCCATTGGCACAGTTATTTGGGCATAACTCTTAATAAGCTTCCTATAGTAGCCAGTGTGCCCCAAAGTAGCGTGTAATTGTTTGACATTGCGCACTACTTCCAGATTCAAAATAACAGCAATCTTCAAAGGGTCCATCATCAAGCCTTTTACAAACCACATGGCCTAACAGGTTGCCAAAGGGAACGAGGAAGGTGCACTTTTTAAGGTTCAGTGCAATCTGGTGTCAGCAGCAAGTATCCAGCATCAAACGTAAGCTCGCTACATGGTGCTTAACTAATCCAAAGACAGTCCAATTGTCTAGATAGACCTCCAAGAACTTGTGGATGTATTCTTTCAATGCCACCACCACTATGCGCGAAAATATTGTTGGCGCGTTCTTCAGTCCAAAGGGCATAACAGTGTACTGAAAGTAGCCCCATTATGTTACGAAGGTCATCTTACTCCTATCTTATGGCACGATCTTGATCTAATGGTATCTCGACAACCCATCCATGAACAAGTATGCTTCTTGGCCGCCAACATTCTCTAGCACTTCATCTGTGAACGGTGTTGGGAATGGATCGTGTAAATAGGCATCATTCAACTTCCTTAAGTCTACGCATATTCTAATTTCACCCTTCTGTTTTTTCTCCTACACTACCATAGGACTCACCCAATTAGATTCTTCCACTGGTTCAATAATTTTGGTTGTAAGCATTTTGTCTAATTCGTCGCGGACCTTTTCTTTATACTTTGGGTTCAAGCGGTAAGGTCGCTGCTTAACTGGCTTTGCGTCCAGTTTTAGAGTGATCTTCATCATCCCTAAGTCGCCAATGATCCCTTTTAAGTCCATGATTTTGTTCAGGAACAAGTCTTGATATTCGCAAAGTAACTCGGCAACCTTATCTACTGTAGCATCATCCCAATAGTCCCCCAGCATTGCATACTTCAGCTCTATTTTTGTGTCAATGTTTACCTGATTTATTTTTAGCTGCGCGGTGATGTCAGGGTCTTCAAGTGGTGGTCCACAAACTTCATGCAAGCCTTTTGTTTCTGCAATGTTAATGTTCTGTAGGTCCTCATCATCTTCCTCAACATTCACGTTATAACACTCCAGTGTGCTACTTAACTGCGTCACCCATTTTGACTGAAGCACTTCCATTAGCTCTTGTGGTATTTTAAATATAGCGGCTTTCACCACTTGTAGTGCATCATCCACAGTATATGACCAATGATCTTCAAATGTGAATGTTAGCAAGAAACCCTCATGCAACAAATCCCATTCACTCATACCACTGCGAAGCTATGTCTCCATATACCAATTCATGGATATGATATCTAGGGTATGGTAGAATACGTGCACCCATTTAGGTTGTGGTTCTTCCCCGCAGGCCTTGGTCCATTTCACGAGGTGCGTGCGTGGGTCATCTCGTCCATCATATTTGTCTTCTAATCGTAATTTCGGTTTCCCAAATCGTAGGTGCATCATCCTTCTGCATCTGTGCTAGTCCTCAAAATTTCCTTGGTGTGTACCCCACCATCGTGCGGGTGTTGTGCATAGTGCCCATTTCAACGCATCGAACCACTGCTATTCTGTTATGCACTTCCAAATTTTCTCAGGAATTCATCCACCATTGTCAATCCATCATGTGTTGGTAGCTCTCTTGCTTCTTTTGTCACTTAGCACAAAGATCTAACCAAGATGTTGCAATTCAGCGTTGTCACTTCGTGCAACAGATTCTGCTAGCACTCTACTTCTCCGTCTAAATCTGAAGTGCAGGAGATTTTTCTCTCCCAAGAGATTCTCCCATCTGTAGTCAGATTCACCCAATCTTGGTCTTGCACAGTTATCTTGTAAATACAATCAAGATCATCATCGCTTTCATCGTCATCCACCGGTTCGGTGTAGCACGCTCCTTCGGTTGGGTCCAATGGGACTACTACACGTAGTGAATTTTTCTCAAAGATCATTTTGTGCTTCTTCAGGTTAATGACTCTGTTCATATCGGTGGCCTAGTCTATTCCTAAGAACACGGGATAGGGATTGTTGTCATCAACAATTTCTATTACTTCAAAATCCGCATGTGCGCTTGCGCCTTCAATATCAATTGTTATCCCTTGCAACCTTCCCATGACAAAAATATTATATTGGTTTTCCATTCGTAATTGAATAGGGGACCATTGTAGAGTGGACCTACCCATGTGTTCCCATGTTTGTTTTGGTATACATTGGCATCCGAACCCAAATCTAGGATTACTTGATCCATTTCATACTCACCAATTGTGTAATCAACCTCATTTCCCTTCCACTGTGCAATGCATGCTTCCCTAATTTCCGAACAACGCGTGGTTCTCCTGACCCCGTGCACCTGGTGATCAGTTCCTGTAGTCCTTTAACTGCCTTGTTTTTGCACAATAGTTTCATGCATGTCTCCAGAAAGGTAGTAAGCATTGAAGGATCCGTTCTCGGCTCTGGTGGATCCTTACTACCTGAAGTAGAGGCCTCCGTGAAGCTCTTCTTAGCTTCCATAAATGTCTCCTTTGTGTGTTCTAAGTTGAACTCGGGTTCCTTTGCAGGAGCCTTGCAAACCCATGTACTTTCCTCTGGCTTCTTCCCTGTATCTTCTCCCATGGTCGTACCGCTTCTAAGCATCATATTTACATTTGGGTCCTCCTCGCGCATCTCAGACCTCATCATTTGTATATTTTGAGTCGAGGCAGGCTAGAATATCCCTTTTTCACACATATTTGTGATCAGTGTAGGACATTCTATTGTTTCATGATCAAACTGAGCACAATACGAACAGGGTATCCTCATCGGGTTAGTACAATCGCGGGCATAGTTCCCTAGTCCTCCGCAATTGTAACAAATTAACTGTCCACATCCTCTTCCTGGTCCCATTCTACCTCATCCTCGACCTCGCCTGTAAAATCCAAAGTGCGCCATCCCTGCATCTAGGTCGAGGGCTCGTGTTTCGGTTTGCATCCTATAGGCTGGGGTCTGATCCATCATTATCTCATAATTGTGGCAAGTGCACTCATCGTGGCCTACCAACCTGCAAAAATTACAAAACAATTGCTAGGGTGTCTGTGTATATTTCTACAGCAAATGAAAATTGTACATCGTGTGTTTCCCTTGTATCTGATAGATCACGCACCATAAAGTGGGTGCTGCACTCAGCCCTGTCTACACCTCTGGTCTCAGTGACATTGGCCCTCCTCCTTCCAAGTAGTTTTTGATTGTTGGGTAGTGATCCTTATCATGGCCCTGGCCTTTGCACTTTATCCACCATACTTCCTCGCGTGCCTCTGGCCATGGTGCCCTATCCTACTTCAACCTTTGCATTCCAAACACAGATTCTATAGTTGCGCATGGATTTGTTGAACTCCCAACCCAAGGTCTTGTATTGGAGTCTCATGTAACCTCATTGCCATTTCCAATGCTTCAGCCTAGGTGGAAGGTTTCTGTTGTGACAGCGTCATCCTCAAGTGTGGTGCCAGAGATGCTACAAACCATGCGCAATGTTGTCCATATGTCAATGTCATATTGGCTTCAAGGATCGTACTCTTCAGCCATTGATCTAGATCCTAGGGGGTCTCGCCTAGGAGCATCGCGATCTCTTTAAACCTGATGATCTATTCTGTTTCTGACTTTGGCCTACTAAATTCCTTGTTCAGTGCATTCTGGATCTCTGCTATCCCTGCGTTTGGGTGGTCGTTGGAGTGCTTGATATACCATGTTAATGTGCGATCCTGGAGCACGCTCACCAATGTATCCTTCTTAATGTTGTCATTTGTGACACCTTGTGCTTCCCATACTGCTCTTATTATGAACCAGAATTGATCCGGATCTTCATTCTCTACTCCTCTGAATACTGGTAGCTTGATTGCGCTCGCCATACTAAACCATGGAGGTGGTGGAGGTGGAGTGGGTGGTGATGGAGTGAGGGAGGTGAAGCGGGTGGCGATGTGGGTGGAAGTGGTAACCTTGGAATGCGTTTCCTTATCAAACTGACCACACTTCTTGGAGAGGCCTTCGCAAGCTCGTCCTCACTCTCTCGCAAGGGTGAAATTAAGGGACCATTTTCTAATTCTTCACTACTTTTGTAGATTCTTCTGCTCTGCGTAGTCCCAAACATTAATGTATTCACATGACCCTTTTCTCACATGATAACATCTTAATCCAAGTATTCAAAGACTTAATATACTTACCTCATGGTCCTTTAATAAAGCTTTGTTCTACTTCGATGTAGCTCACGATCGTGTCTACTGCAAACTCAGTGATAAATCCCCTATTATCGGGTTGAGCCAGTAGTCCACAGCCCACGCAACCTTATCTTCTAATGCTTCCAGTGTGTGCACCAATTATGGAGTCCACACTATTGGTTTGTCGAGCCTACACCTTCCCTAGATGTCGACTAACTTTTCCATCCACTCATACAACTCAGAAGGAAAGGACGCAAAGAAAATATCATGGATTTCCATATATACATAGCGCTCCAACCACTTTTCTTTAGATACCTGCAGAGTTCTATTTTTTTGTGTCACAAACTCATTAATCTTCTTGCCCAATCACTCTTCAATTTCCTTCTTTGTTGGGTTCCAGTGGCACGACATTAGACATCCCTTATGTAGATCCCGGTCCCAACAATGGAACCATTTGTTGGCTTAGTGGTGCTTGACCCAGGTTCGGAAGTGATTTAGCCAAGCAAATCCTAGTACTACTGGCCCTTTTGGCAACAGTCCATGGAGCATAGATTGAGGTCTCACCCAACGTAGTATGGGAGGGTGCTAGAACTAGGTTTTTGCACCTTGGGGATGTACGATATGAGGCGATTGGAACGCGGTCCAACCTTCACACTTATTGCACTACATGCACCTGCGGGTACCCTATGCCCTATGATACTATCTTCGCGCAGTTCTAGCCACAGGGTGACCCATGTTATTTACTCAAGTCTTCCTTAATTAGTCTCCTTTAGTTGATTACTTAGATTAAATTCACATATAAGCATTCATACGATTATTCATCAAGTGTGTGCAATAAATAAGCAGAGTAAAAGTAATGCATAACATCAAAAGATAGATTCAAGAATAGATGCACAGAGTAAACTTCTCTTTATTAACTTTCAATTCCAAGTATAGACCCAACTACGCCCTGCGCACTCAGCTGCAGGGGTCCGCGCACTCTACTGCGGACTCTACTAGGCCTTTGCGCACTTAGCTACAGAGCCTCTTCCTACTACTACGACCCAGTACACTTCGGATTCCACTCTATGCTCTAACCATGCCTTCACTATTCTATCGCTTCTCTACTAAGCTTAGCTATCTTTACACTTAGAGCCTCGCTCTATTTATACAATGCCATGGTCCTTGGACAATGGGTAGGCCCACACAACTTTACATTAAATTACAATTCTTAGGGCGGACAACCCTATGACTCGATTATACAATTCGCGCTCTGCGCCCATACTTCGTGGAGTTCTACACCATCTTTCCATTCTTGAGTTCTTGAATATTAATGTGCAGCCAAATCAAGGTATGGGTAAATTTACATTTTCTTATACTAATTCAAAGTATATGAATGATAGACCTTAGTGATAATCTACCTCCACTCATTGTAATGATTTACATATCTTCTCCATATTCGCTTGATCCTAAAGCATCCTGTCCCACTACCATTCTCATTCATTTCTACTCATCTGATAAAAATTTCAAGTACATACTCATCATTACGACAACCAATCTGCATGATAATTGAAAAGTATATAGCCGCCATTTCAAACAAATTTAAATTTATGTGAACCGCGACATGAAATTTGCTTGTCTTAGTGCTAATTTTCAATCGAGGACCAAGTTGTGAGCCCCCATATTTTTTGTCTAACTCTCAGTATTGCTCCACCTTCAGCTTAGGGGCCAACTGCCATGAACCCACATTCACTCAATTTTCCAAGAGCCTAGAATATGCTAAGTGTAAGGCATTGTTCGAGGAGAAGGGATGGATGTGTTTTCTTCATAAATTCTGCATTTATAATGACAGAGTAGCAATGGCATTCGCATATAATTTTGATGGGAAAATTGCAAGGGTCAAGAGCTTGAAGATCAAAGTGATCGAGAAGTCAATAAGTAGGGCAACTGGATTACCATTTACAAGTGATAAATATTTTATAGGAGGGTCGCTCGAGCCAAATGATTGTGCTAAGTTCCTCAAGTTGGCATACAAGGCCACTAATGAGTCGAAAGGGGTCCTACAGAGCTACTTGGAGGAGGAATATCACCCACTCACCACTATATTACAGATATATGTTACCTATGAGGGGAGGTATGCCTTTGTTTTCCTTTATCATATTAGTCTTCCCTTGCATTTTTTAGATGGACAAGAAGTCATTTTTTCATTTTTTCTGCATAGAAATTTGCATAAGGTCACTAGGAGTGTTTAGTTCGTTGTAAAAAACCTTGATACTAGTGTGTGTCATCACAATTTTATCAAGATGTTGATTGTTCATTAGTTTAGTAGATGAAATAAGTCCTGGGAATCATTTTTAGCGGAAAGTTTCTTATGGGAAGAAACCCAAGTTAAAGGCCGACAAAGACTCATTATTCCCAGATTGAAGAAATTGATTTAAGAATCCAAGGCTCCTCCTGATTCCAGTTCTAAACAAGGCCAGAGCCCTGTGATAAAACATGTTTCTACAAGGGAGGAAAGCCATTTGGTGAAACCCCTGAAGCAGTCTATAAACCCTAGTTTATCTACAGAGAAATTCACCCTAGGTTCGAAAGGAAAGAAATGCAAGAGAAGTAAGGAGTAGAAGAATGAACCTATTAATAATGAAGTAGCAGTCGAATAAGTCAAGCCGAGAAAATGGAAAAGGCCTCAAGTGGAGGTTGTAGAACCTATTATCAAACCAACATAAAAGAAATCTAAGGGAGCTAATGTCGCCCCTAAGAAGAGAAAGAGAAATCTATTCAAGGAAGACGAGGATGTGGCATTAGTGCCCATGACACCTATGTAGAAGGAGAAAGTATCCGAGATTTTGACCTCATCACAAGGTTGAAAGTTTACAAGAAGCATTTCTAGAGAAAAGTCCTCCATTTCCAAGACTCAAGACCAAGAACCTGTTACTATTTTGTCCTCTTCTGAACAGGAAACGAAGAGCCCTTCTTAGGTAGTCGAAGAAGCAGGGGATATTTTACCTAAGGAAGAGGGATCGATAGACAATTTCCAAGATCTTCTCAATAGTTTTCCACATCTGGGTCCATCTAACAAGGGTCTAGGCAAAAAAAAGCGAGCATCTCAGTCTAAGAAGAGCTAGACACTTGGTGGGTCAACTCACAAAGGGAGTGGTTCATGGAAATAGACAATACCTACCGAAAAGACCTAGATTTGTGGTGATGGATATTTACAACTACTAGTGGCTAAGTTATAGAAAAAGAATTCAAATCTTAAGGAAAAGGCTCATAAGTATAAGATTTTATTTTTTTATGTGTGAACAGTTAACGAGTAATATCGTAACAAGAACTTATCCCTAGTTTCCAAGAACAATGTGCTCATCCCGGGGAACAAGTTCTTAATTAGTTGGAAGTTGAAACAACAAAGGTGGGTGAAGAGACTTAGTGCCTAGGAGCGATCCCTGAGATTTCGATGTCCATTAATGAAGAAAAATCATGGTTTTAAAGTCTTAGCAAGTGCAGCGGGAATTTGAAGGGATGACATTATTTTTTATGACTGGTTGAAGTTTGAAAATGATAGTTGCATGAGGACATGCATCCCTTATGGCTTTGGAGGGTGATGGGCCCTACTTTTGTACCCTTTTTCCACACCTTATCCCATTGGTTTTACTATCATTTACCTTATTTTACCCCTTTTTGGTACCCTAAAACCACTCCACACTAGTTAAACTATATTATTGTACAACGGAGGTAAGATTTATTAATAAGTATTATTTTTGTATTTCTTTATTTGGTCTAGGTAGATGTTAAATATATTTATAACTCTTGATTCAATTCTAATGGTCTATAAAAGAACTTTTGAATACAGATAGACATTTCAAGTACGTGGACAAATCATCAAATGGTCCAACACATAGTCCACCAATGCATCAAGCATCCATTTTTGGAACATCCATTTTGTACTCAGTTTTGCACTTAATTTAGTACTCTACTCAGTAGTGGGTAATTAGCCAATCATCGAGATCCTAGAATAGTCCTTCTTCTTCATGAATATGGAATTAATTTCTTTGGTTCAAGGATAGTGCCACGATTTGGACAAGTTTGGTTACAATCTGGGAGAAATAATCTTGAATATTTTACTTGTCTTAACTTAGTTGAATCCCATATATTTTTTACTCTACTTAGTCAATCGATTGTAACTATTTTATCGGCCTAAATTCTTTAAAAGGCCTAATGTTTTGTATGTAAAACTACACACATATATTCACACAGAGCTACATGTTTAGGCTGAGCTGGTGATTGTGTCATCACATTCTTTGATTATGTTTTGTTAAGACTAGACACTTGAACTGATGTTTTATTGAAGTTTTAATATAACTATTGTCTCATCTTTTACTCTTTTCTTTTCCAAGGAAAAAATCATAATTTTATTAATGAAAAAAAAATTACATGTTGTATATGCTTGCAATCATTCCATCATCTAGTAAAAGTCAGTTGATCATAAGTTCATATATAACAATAAACTAACAGATGGAGAGAAAAAGTTCAACTTTTCTCCATTTCTTATTTTCAACCTTCCACCATTCTCCTTAAGATGGAGTGGATGAAATAATAACTAGATTATTTCCAGCTATTCTTGTCTAAATATTAATTATCAAATGCATGATGATGTTATTTTTCTCCAGTGTCCTTTGCTTAAGGTATCCTCATAAGTTGTGTCATAGTGATCTGTAATTCTGATGGTTCTTGAGATATTTCCCCCTTCCCTTCTTTTTCTTCTATATTTTTTTCTTCAACATTTGGGATGCAATCCTTTTTTGCTTCTTCCTCTTCCTCCTTAGGCTCATTTGGGGGAAATTTCCATCCTTTGGTTTATTTCCCTAGTTTCCTCTTCCTTCGTTGCTCTTTCTTGGAATCAGGACACATACTTTGTAGATGTCCTATTTATCAACATATTCAGCATCTAAAGGTTTGGTTCTTGAAATCTAGGAATTGCGTCCAACTTTGATTGTTGTGTGATAGTTGAATGTGATCTTGTAGGCTTTTACTAAGGTCCAAATCCACACATATTCATGCAAAACTATAGATTCTTTCTTCCATCCTTTGTATGTTTGTCTTTATGAATCGTCTTAAGATATTCCCAATGCCTTATACCACTTGATTATGCCAGAAATGAAGGGAAATGTTATGTATCCTAACCCAAACCAATATTCTTGACACAATCATGGTATTTCATCAAAATCTGAGAAAAATGGAGTAATGAAAACTCTTGTCAATCCCCAAAACCATAGGCCTTCCTAAAGGATAACTTCTCACTCCTCTGATGATGCAAACTTTAGAATGAAGAAAACTTTGGTCCAGAGGTGTATTTCACAATTTATTGTCCAATTGGTGAAGATCCATTGGTTTTGGCCAAAATTTTTGAATCTGCAAATGATGGCTTGTGTTTCATAGGTAGTGCGAAGATCGTTTCTTTCTGGAATAGCCATGATTAGTTATGGGACATAATTTTCTTGCTCACCTATGTAGGGGCTGGGAGTATTATGTGTTTGTTATAGTTTTGTTGTAGCTATTCATTTCCCTTGGAGGAACTTTTTGAAGGAGACACCAACATTTATGTGTTCCTTATTCAGTTTTGTACCTTTGGGTAAGCTAGATCTAGAAACACCTCTTGCTCCCTTTGATTTACTTGATCCCACTACACCTCTTCTCAATCTTAGTTTGAGGATGATGGTGGTCGTAGGAAAAATTTTGTATTCATGTAGACTATGATGATCCTACAGTGATACTCCACCACAGGTCATGCTTTGCAAGTGTGATGGATAGCCCATATTTTGCATAATATTTTTCTTCAATTGAAAGACCTTGTCAGAATCATGTACCCATAGTAATGATGATTTACCAGCAAGGGATTTTAAGAAAAAATGGAAGGATTTATGTTATTTCTTCTCTCAGATATCAAATGTCTTAGAATCTATATCGATATTGTATGATGTTTCTATTTCTTGTAGTAGGGATTGCATTGTGGGTACATTCGTTGACAGCAAGATCCTTTCTGCTTTGTGATCTATTAAGTTTGAGGGTAGATCTAATGAGAAGCGTTCAGGAGACCTTAGATTAGGGCCCAATCTATCTTGTCTAGAATTAGATATGCCCAGGTGTTATCAGGAAATCTAGTGTCCACTCAGAGCTGCTAGTCCCACTAAGACTGGTAGCTAACTTAGAAACAAACAAACTAAAACTGCTTTCCTTTTCCTTTATGAGAAGTAGATAAGAGGGGAACAAAGGACACCAACCTCAGTCTTGCGCTTGGTTCCTTGTTTGGTTCCTCTCCCTTCTGACAGATCTTTGCTGCTCCTCCTTCATCCACCTGACTTCAAAGAGAACTTGTGGAATCAAAGCAACATAATACTATCGAAGAACAGAGATTTACAATCATAAACAATATAGGACTAGATATATATTGACCACACAAATGCATATATCATCAAACACACAAGAATGTGGAGGAAAACTTGAATAACTTTATTAATATCAAGAAAAGAAAAGAGGATTACACCCCATTGTTCTAACCCAGCGTCATCCTCTCAACATGAAAGCCCTTCTTCACCTCATGAAAAGCTTAGATCACCCAACACTATGATATTGCACCAGGAAACCAACAACACTTCCTTACAAGATACAAGATTCCTGCCTCTGGATCTCTGTGATGAGGGATCCATATATGGATGATTGTAGGGGGGTGAGTTAGCTTCTGGGATTTTTATTAGTCTCCTCTCTCTGATAGTTCTTGATTCCACTTGGAGATTGATGATCTCTTACTCATCCTTGGGCGAATTCAAAGAGGCAAGTGTCACAGGAGAAGTTTCTGGAATATTCCATAATCATCCACCTTGCAAACCGTCTATGCCATTTGTCTATTCTCACCCATCGCACCCTACAGAAGGGCTTTCCAGTATGCATCGCACTTTTTACACTAAGCAGGTGAGATGCATCACACCCTCTACATTGGGCATTTTTTATGGTCTAGTTTTGACTAGTTCTATGTAGTTTTCCATGCAGAACTTCTGGGAGATGATGTAATCAGTTGACCTTGTTCCTTTAGGGTGTGAAGCAACACTTTTAGGGATTTAGGAGCCCTTGGTTTATGGACATGTATGATTGGGGTTACAGTGCCCAAAAATGTCTATAACAGTTGCCCCCTAAAGCATGAGGTCGTTAATCTTTTGATGTCGGGTGAAATACTTTATCATGAGGATCCAAGGTTTTTTCGAGCTAGAAGGTGACCTGTAATAAGATACAATACAATACATTATCTTCATAATATTTTTCATGATCTAGCTGAGCCAGACATTCCCATGCTCAACTTTATAAATTCATTTTCATGTACATAGGAAAGACAACCATCTATATAACAGACTGATGATTCGGACGAAGTCATCATCCTTTGATTCAGATGATCATCTGTTCGGCAATGATGTACATTTGATGTCTTTATATTCCTAAATATATCACAGCCTATATGGATGAAACTAGATCTGGGGTCTTCAAACTCGTTCAATCTTCACTCGGATTACAAGTCGATCCATGTGAAAGATGTTCTGGAGTCGAACATGGAAAGACATCGCCTGATTACCAGCCAACGATGTAAGCTATTAACAGGCGCGAGAGGAATCACCGATAATGATGATGACCCTCAAGGTACGACCGTACAATTCACGTGGTGTGAAAATGGGACTTGGCGTCGAACACCACGTAAAATATTTCAGTCGAAGGCCATTGATGCAAACCTATCGCCGAAAGTGAGAAACTTGCCATTGAGGCATGCAAGCTTCAAAGTACTGAAAGGGTTGTTCCTGGGTCGACCTCTCGGATAATGAGCTGACGTCGACGAGAAGTGACCCGTCATAGGAGGGCCTTAATGAATCCTATATCTACGACACAGAATGGAGCAAATGATTTTGTGAAGGTGAAAACGATCTGATGATACAAGGTTCAAGGTGGCGGTCATGAAAGAATGGAGTGTGAATGTATTGCAGCGGATGAGACACAGGTGAATTCTTTGAGTGACTTCTCTTAAACATACTGGTGTCACTGAAATGGATTGGTAGCGTTAACCCCAAAGATGGATGGTACGATGGAACAATGGTGATATGACCGGTGAACAGAATAACCCAACCTGACTCGGACGTGGAGTGAAAGTGTCATGTTCAAGAGCGACTTGCTACCAATGAAGTTTCTTCAAGTTTTCTTCCCAATTTTCCCCAGTCATTGTTGACCAGTACCTCTTTGTTTTTATCAAGCTTGAGGAGGATAACATATGCTTGTTCTATAATTTTCCCTTCGGGCAAATCCATCGCTATGTTTTAACGAGCCTAGCGACAGTGAAACTCATTCTTGTCTATATGGACAAGTTTGTCGCTATTGATTTTTACGAGTTTAACGACAATGATAACTCGGTCTTTTTTCAATTTTAGAGAGTCTAAAAAGGGACGGAAGGGAAACTCCAATAATCCTTTTTCGTCATATAATCCCTTAAGTCCCAAAAAGTATAAAATAATACGAAAGGGATGAATTTTCGATAGTTTTAACGAGCCAAACAAGACAAGCGCTCGATCTTTTTGTGTAATAATCCCTCAGGTCCAAAAAGATTAAAATCTAGAGGAGGAATAACACTTCTGATAGCTTTAACGAGCTGGAGAGGCCAACTGCTCGGCAATCTTTTCATATTTTACGAGTTAGACGAAAAGAGATTAAAGGAGACTCGTTTTTTGAGGAACGAGTGATGATTTCGGGTAGTAGCTGATTCCAGGTAAGGCTTGGAATTTTCCAATCATGGTAGTGTCACAAGGATGGATAACAAGATCACTCGTCACAAATGTTCCTAAAAAAGGGTAAACAATCAAATGGAGGCATATGATCGGCTAAAACAGAGTGGAGGTGAGGATGAGAACACGACCAAGGCTCAAAATCTGATGATAATGCATTCGCAATGGTTATTTACCGAAGATTGGTTCATTTTTTAATGAGCTTAAACTCTGGGGTAAACATTTGCTCATTGCTTAGGTTTAATTTTTAACGAGATTGAACTTCACATAAAAACTGCTCGTGCCAGTCATATAATAAGGACATCTCATCGATAGATTCCATTTTTATGGAGCTTGCACCTTTCGAAGCTTTGCTCCATATCCTTTCGCATGCAAGCTAGGAACGACCAACTACTGTCCTAGGGGTTAGTTAACTACTAAGGTCAGGTAGGAAAATTTTTCCTTTACTTTGCTGATGCCATTTGGCCCCTGCGAAGGCGAACGGTCAATCCGACCACTCATCCAACTTAAGCAGTTGAAGTTAGTGGAACTATAGAGGTCGCTCTTCACTTGCGCACAAAATGTTTGCATGCCCCCATGTATAGCGAAGTAGAGTTTCAAGGTTACCCTTCAATTTGCAGACAAAACATTTCCTCTGTCGGGAAAGGCCTACCTTTTCCAGGCTACCCTTCAATTTGCAGACAAAACATTTGTTCTATCAGGAAAGGCCTACCTTCTAACGAAGGTATCTTATTCAAGTCTAATCCCATCTTTTTATACGGACGGGTGTCAGACCAGTCATATATCCTTCGCAGAAACCTACCCTATACCCAAGGTTTTTCTGCCGAAGTAGACCAGGGTGCATGCCCCCTGGGTTTCAGTCATGACCACCGAATTACTCGTGTTCTTTAGGTGGACGGACTGGAGATTGATGAGACATTCCTTGTATGAAAAGACCATTTAGGGATGGAATTTTACCATTAGCTATGTGTGAGCCAGGGAACGAAAGCTGGTCTATGAGCTGGACCACTCGACCTTCGTGTGAAAAACACATTACTCAAAAGAGTGAGGAGACAATGGCTCCCATGCGATAAATATAGTCACAACCAAGGAGTATATTATAATCTAGAGGTACTTGGACTACCATTACGTTCATATAAACGGTTTTCCTTTTCAAAGTAATAGGCACATTTGGAAGGATCCCTAACGGTCGACTGGTTCCTTTGTTGAAGCCTGTCAGATTTCTCATCTTAGGCAGAAGCGATGGCGAACCAAGCGCTTCCCAAGCAGTCGAGGAAAGGATACTCACAGAAGCCCCTTCATCTATGGTGGTACCGACCATGACCATTCTGTAAGCTTGTACAATGATTCAGAATGCTGCACTAGCTGGTAAACAGGGTCTTCCTAGTAGATTCCAATCGAAGGAAACTAATAGGTTGCTTGGAGGTGGGACCGAATAGACGATCAGATATGACTCTGACGAACTTCCTTCCCGCGGTAAAGGAACGGGTAGATTTCCCCCATGTTCATCGGAGTCCGTGTTTATGAAAATTATTTGGGTCATGTCGGTCTCATTCTCTTCAGTGACTGTATCATCTAAAGATGGACCTTCTGAAGGCAAGACTGGGTCAACTTCCGCCTCGACCTTT
Organism: Pinus taeda; assembly: GCA_000404065.3. Classification (NCBI taxonomy): domain Eukaryota; kingdom Viridiplantae; phylum Streptophyta; class Pinopsida; order Pinales; family Pinaceae; genus Pinus; species Pinus taeda. The sequence goes on along the minus strand of APFE031062805.1, from coordinate 13,914 downwards.
TGACTTTCATATGGTGTGGATTCAGAGGGTTTATCTTCAACAATAGATGCTTCGACCAACCATAATGGTGTGTCAGTCGGATTTTCAACTAGTGATGGACTCGGCAAGAGTTTCTTGTATCCAGGAGGAAGCCGCAGCGGTGAAGCAGGACGGTTATCCAAGACTCTTTTAGCTTCATCTAGGAACGGACAATGGTGGACGACATGATCGCCTTCACACAACTTACAAGGAAATTTACATTTCCTTTTCTGTCCAGATACTTTGCTTTCACTAGTTGACGGTGTACTTTCAACATGATCAGAGGTTGATGACACCGGGTTGTGCAAATGAGGAGACCAGTCCCTTAAGATCTGAGGGATGCAAGGACAATATCGATGATAGTGGTCTCATTTGAAAATTACACATGAAGATTTAGGCTTGGATGGTGTAGTGTGTGGATTTTCGCTAGACGATGTGCGGTTGCCCCTTTTTGCCTTTGGCTCCTACTTCTCCTTCCCCTTCTTCTCCTTCTTAGTCACTTGATTTTTAGCTTTACCAGCTTCATCAAGCGAAGAGGAAGGAGGAGAGGGATAAACGAATGAAGTAGAAGGTTGGGGGGCAACTTTAGTATCATCTAGTTGTCGATTTGATTGTTCAGGAATCACGGTGTTTTGAATGACGGAGGTCGAGAAGAGCCATATTGGCAATCCAATCATCAATCCTGGAAGTGACAATGTGGCCATATGAGGTGCACCAACATCTCCCAAAGAGGAGAAAGGACTAAGATTTCCTCCAAAGGGAAATCCTTGGTTGGTGGACTCCGACCAACGCAGGAATAGTGATATTGTTCCGATTAAAATAAATTTTAGACGCTTTGACACAACTTGTTTTTTCAATTTTTAAGAGTCGAGAAAAAACAAAATATGACTCTAGTCGCCTTTGATTTGTAATGAGCCTGAAGTGATAAGTGCTCAGATGGACATTTTCCTTTAAGGAGTCTAAAAAGAAATGAAATAGACTACTCTGGAAATCTAGACAGAGGGATTACCAAACCAATCGCAAAACTGCAGAATAATTTTTACGGTACAACAATCAATCTTCCCAAATGCTGTGTTCAGTGCATTGCGATTGATAGGGCGGCAAACACGGCTTCCTAAGGATAAAGGATATAGCCTATTGTGGTCTCCAAATATATACTCGACGGTACGTGGGAGCACAAGTCCGTACCAGCACTTGTTGTCTCAAAGAGGAGGAATCACCCAACCATCAATGAAAGCGATAGTTACCAGGCTTTACAACGCCGGAATACGTCTCTAGCCTAGACTTCTAAATGTTGTGCGTTAGGTTCCAGAGCATTTTTATGTTCATTGAATTTATTTTACAACTGATCTTGCTTAAGAAATTTGCCTTTCAGGCTCACCGCGTGATGTAGATATATAATTCCTAAAATGTAATCTAAGATGATAAACAATCGTTTAATGTTCTTTTTGCAATGAAAATCCTAGCTACTAAGGAAAGAGAAATGAGATTCTTTCAACATAGAGCACAGAGCACACAGTAGATGCACTGTCCTAAATCAAACCAACAAGCAGTCTAAATGAAAATGCACATGCATGTATTTGTTTTCCGCTTTCTTAATGTGTGAATGACAAAAAGAATGCTGAGTACAAATCTGAATTATCTTTTCAAAGCGACAGTAGTAACAAATTTCTCTTCAAAACAAAAGGAAGATAATGACGACACTTTGTGATTTTGAATTGAAAATTGTTCTCGACACTTGAAAAACTACTAATTCAAATAAAATACAAGAGTAATAGTACAATCGACCATCAAGAACAATAGGATTCTATTCTTTTACTGAAAACGACACTTGCGACACTTCCGAATCAAGAAACGACAGTTCGATTATGCCACCTCTTTGTAAAAGAGAACTGAAAATGACACACAATACACACAAATATTCACAGTTCTTTGCACAATGGAGGTGGAATGATGGAAAGAAAGGGGGTTCCCACAGTGGTATACTGATCACAGACAACAAAACTCCTGAATAGAGCTGAAGAGAGTGAAGAAAAACCAAAGTCTAAAGGCAAAATTAGCCTTATTTGATCATCGCACCTGTTACACAGGGGAACAGGGATGCATCCCACCTACTGCACACGGGAGGTGCGATGCATCTAGATTTCCTTGAAGAGAGGGTGCGATGGTACCAAGACGAGACTTTAACTTGGTTCTTGATCACAGTTTGCAGCTCAGTTCAGGGATTTAGGCCGAGCAAGTGATGTTCAATAAATATAAATCACAGGGGTTGATATAATGAGGTTACTAGAGCCACCACCAGGGAAATTAGAATGTTTGCAAATCGATTGTTTAGTTTATAAACAAAACCCGGAGATAGACTGAAGCAGCATTGATCTACTTTGCACTTGCATAACAAATGTAGTTCGAAGGCTAGCTGGCTTGACTTTAGGCTCCGTCTGTAAGTTTATAAAACAAACAAATATAGATAAGCAAACAAGCTATTCGCTCCCCAGTGGAGTCGCCATTTTGTTATCGGGAAATCTAGTGTCCACTCGGAGCTGCTAGTCCCACTAAGACGGGTAGCTATCTTAGAAACAAACAAACCAAAACTACTTTGGCTTTCCTTTATGAGAAGTAGATAAGAGGGGAACAAAGGACACCAACCTCAGTCTTGCGCTTGGTTCCTTGCTTGGTTCCTATCCCTTCTGACAGATCTTTGCCGCTCCTTCTTCACTTACCCAGCTTCAAAGAGTACCTGTGGAGTCAAAGAAGCATAATACTATCGAAGAATAGAGATCTACAATCATAAACAATATAGGACCAGATATATACTGACCACACAAATGCATATATCATCAAATATAGTATGTGGAGGAAAACTTGAATAACTTTATTAATATCAAGAATAGCAAAGAGGATTACAACCCATTGTTCTGACCCAGCGTCATCCTCTCAGCATGAATGCCATTCTTCACCTCATGAAAAGCTTAGATCACCCAACACTATGATATTTCACCAAGAAACCAACAACACTTCCTTACAAAATACAAGATTCCAGCCTCTGGATCTCTGTGATGAGGGATCCATATATAGATGTTTGCAGGGGGGTGAGTCAACTGTTGGGTTTTTTATTAGTGTCCTCTCTTTGATAGTTCTTGGTTCCACTTGGAGATTCATGATCTCTTACTCATCCCTGGGCGAATTCAGAGAGGCAAGTATCATTGGAGAAGTTTCTAGAAGATTCCATGATCATCCACCTTGCAAACTGTCTCTGCCATTTGTCTAATCTTGCTCATCGCACCCTACAAAAGGGCTTCCAGTATACATCGTACTTTTTGCACTGAGCAGGTGAGATGCATCGCACCCTTAGCACTGAGGAGCCTATATGGTCCAGTTTTGACCAGTTCTAAGCAGTTTTCCATGGAGAACTTCTGGGAGATGATGTAATCAGCTGACCTTGTTCCTTTAGGGTGTGAAGAAACACTTTTAGGGACTTAGAAGCCCTTGGTTTATGGACATGTATGATTGGGGTTGCAGTGCCCAAAAATGTCTATAAAAAATATTCATTAACATAGTCACCAACTCCATGTACTAGCCTTTTTTAATTTATCTTCATACTCTTTGAAAAATATCAATGGCCATTTTGATACACTTTTCAATTTGTAACTCATCAGTGAAGCAATATTAGACTCATAAAAAACCAACCTATGTAACCATAAAAAAACCTCAAAACTTGCTACCTTATTAACATTAAGACGAAGCAATGGGTTGCCAATAGATATTATGTTAAAATTGAATTTATACATTTTGATCACTTTATTGTATTTTAACATTTTTCTAGCGAACTAATTTCCACATGAAAACAATTTATATGAGGTTGATTAGATTTGAAATGTGCACCTATGTTAGACTCATGATAAACTTTATGTGAGAGGAATACAATATTTATTTTTTGACTCTGTGTTTACCAACGTGAATGTATATAATTACATATAAATAATTTTATTACAGCCTATAGATGCTTCTTCCTCCTCTTTAAATAACACCTAGCATCATGTCCCAGGGTTTACAAACATTGAAGTTTTAGGATGGGTATATATTTATTATTATAAAGCAATTAATAATTTAGATAACAAGCTTAGTTATGGAATAGTATGAAATTTTATTTCCTAAATTATCATAATAGTGTATGTTGGCTAATCAAAGGATGTCTTACATGAAACATATACATATATATACCAAAAGTGAACTTATAATATGGAAATTGTTTGTTGATTTAAAACGTTGAGGATTAATGTTAAACATTGGAAGGAATTTTTTTATATGGTGCTTATTTATTTGTTCTGATAACAATGTCGTATTCTCATGATGGCATATAAGAGTTGGCATGTGGATTATTTACTATGATGTTAGGATGTTATAAATAATGCATTGGCTACATGTTGCGATGTGGTAATTGACAGGAAATTCACAAATGGGCCAAGAGGGATGATTTAGTTGTTGATCTTGTGGGAACCCAAAATTACAAGGGAGAATATCTAACACCATATGGGTTGGGGACATACTCAATCAACACTACTTATATCAGTGGTTATTTTCCTTTTATAGCTCTTGATGAGCTATGTGACAATCTTGAGGAGGTCGAGTGCACGATATTGGAGTACGGTTGTCAAAGTCCAGAAGTGTGTGTAGGAATTCTATGCCTAGGGTTGTGTACATTAGTGAGTTGTCGAGTTTTGTTAGCCTTGTGAGATGCCTAAAGTCACTGAGTATTGGGACCAAATGATTGCCTTGGGGTAGATGAGGTTTGATCCTTGGGGCACTAGTATATACCTATGAGGCTTTATCCCCGGATCTGAAAGTTGAAAAAGAGGGCTTGATATTCCTTAGAATTTCCCCAGTATTGTGATGCAAATTTCAATGCCTACTAACATACTAATTCAACACAAGGTGTGGGGTATATGTGGCATAATAAATAAAAAAATAAATAAGTTAAATGATTAAACTTAACTTTAGGACGAAGTTCTTTGAATAGGGGAAGTATGTAATGGCTGGTGTTAATAATAATAATAAGTGAGAATATAAATATATAAAATAAATAAAATAAAATAATAGTAATAATAAATAATAAATAAATAACTGAAGTTTTGAAAAACTAAGTAAAAATAAACTACTAAAATTGTATGAATAAGTAGAGTTAACAAAAACTAAACATGAATAAAATAAGCAAAAATCAAATTAAGAAAAATGTTTGTTAGGATATTCCGACACATAGGAAATAGTTAAGTATAACTTGGTCTAGTATAGAGTTAGGTAAAGTGTGTTTCTTTACTATGTACTTTTGTAACTTACAATCTGACGGTCAC
>APFE031062796.1:1231-28372 GCA_000404065.3 Pinus taeda | reverse complement strand
TTGGGCGTCTGTGGACCAAACGAAGTGCGAACCGGGGAAGCTGAACGACAAGGCATGGCAGGTTTGGAAGAATGCGAAGGGAAGCTCTTTCTTACCTTATACAGGTTGAAGCGGTTGAAAAAGGAGAATCCCGGGATTCGAGAGAAGCTTGCGGTCTTGGAAAAGAATGTTGAAGACGAGCTTCTTCAACTTGGATGGACAATGGAGCAAGATGAAGTTGCAGATTGTGCTGACAAGGAAGAGGAAGCCGTGATAGGTGAAGATGTTGCAGACATGTCCATGATGGAGGATGAATTTGGATTCATCAAGTTGGACCAGGATCGTGCAGTTTGCAGACATGTATGGATGAGGGTACTCTCATGGAGGAACCTCATGATGATGATGAAGTAAGTATTAATACCTGTGTTTCACTTGAGAATTTGGTAGATGGACCGTATGCAGGGAAGGGCAAAAGCAATTTGCCGATGCTAGGGAGCATCTTATCATAGATGTTTATGATGAGACCTTGTATGGAGAAGCAAGGATTGTTAACTGTTGCAGGACTTGTTGGGGTTGTTTGTGTCCTTATGGTAGAAGGTGCAAAGGCCTGTGATAAGGGAGGAACATGATGATCGTTGCAGATGAATGGGTCATGCTTTAGTCACATTGGCTAAGTGCCCGGCATGACTCATGGACAGATTGGAGGGCACACACTTAGGTGGACTTCTCATGGCCGAGACCAAGAGCAAGTCTTGGTGGAACCTTTGGTGGAAGAGCTATGATGGAGAGACTCATGTGATGATGATATGGTTGGGTGACTGAGTTCACTAGACCGAAGATTGTAAACTTGGATGAGGATGACCGATTATTGTGATGGGTCTACTTGGTTGGACTACATGGGCAACTTAGTCATGGACATCAGGTTGGAGACATGGAGCATGGCAGTCTTATGTAGGGACATTGTGCAGGAGCACTTGTAGAGATGTCACTTATTGGGCATCCAATGAGGAGTGCCAAAGCAGGGATGTTGTGCAGGTGGATTTGCTAGTGTGACATGGAGATGTTTTATGTATGAGTCGAATGGAGAGGTTGTGCACTCTTATACAACAAGGCCATGGACTTGGATGGAGTTGTGAGCAAACTATGGGGCATTTCTACTACATGGAGAGCTGAGGCATCTTGCAGAGACCTTTGGGCCGAGTCTTATATGCTTGCTGAGTGTTGGTTGGGGATGACTTATGGAGCTCATGATGACATGAGATTGTTGTGACTTCCAGGGAGACTTCATATATGGTGGACTTGGAGGATCTGATGCATTGAGGAGCTGAGGTCAAAGACTTTGATGCAGGATGGGGTGCATACTTTCAAGTACATGTATGGGAATGGCTTGAAAGAGTGACTTGATGTAGAGGATCGATATGAGGCACTTTGGAGTGATGGAGTTACGATGATGATGATGCCTTGGTGGCAACACTTGGGCATGGGTTGAGCCGAGACTTAACTACTTTTGACACATGGGAACTGATTGATCTATGATCATGGGCAACACATGGATAGATGACACAAGTGTATACTTGTTTCTATGACAGACTTGAGGGATGACACATTGCACATATGATGGAGGTTGCTTCATGGACCTAGATGTGGCACACCGAGAGTTGGAGTTTGATGAGATGGTCTCTTCATATTGAGGAGGCACACATGTGGATGATGTTCGGATAGATGTGGCTAATTTCCTGCAGCACATTGACACCAAACATCATGGACAACATGTTGCAGATGAGATGAGGACTACTGAGCATGGCTTACACCTATATGGATGGATTCTTGATCGAGTTGAGGATGTGATGGGATGTTCAGAGAAACAACTGATTGTGGCATGAGGATGTACATTCTCATGGTTTGGATGTGACGGTTGGATTAGATACCCAACTAGTTCAGACATGGGGGCATGCAGTGTGCGGAGATGTGTTGGCATTGTGTTGGAGTATCATGGCAGCAGTTCACATGGGATGACACATGATGAGGTTGACACGAAATGTTGCAGTGGGCATGTAGCTTGAGATGGGGGGGGCCAGCCTTCCACGATATAGAGCAGCATGTGGAGATTGTGACAGGGTTTTCGATGGTCATGGATTGAGATGATTTTCGACGTATGACATACCAATGGGGAGTATCCCTTGGTATGGTGATCTTGGTGACAGATGGTTGTCGGGATGAGATATTGTCGAGGACGACAATGACTTCTAGTGGGCGAGGATGTCAGGACCTGCGGTTCGTGCGACGGGCATGGCAACTCCACCATGCGAAGTGCGTGTGAAACATGAAACGAAATGAACCTTCGACGAGTTTATAAGGTGTTGGGCGAGTTGAGGTGGCGGTCCCATGAGTTGGGCGGGTCAACCATCCTCCGAGCGAGACAACACTTATGAACGAGTCAGTCGGGCGTTTGGTGTGGGTCAGCCAAGTGACACAACCCGCCACCCGCCCGTATATATTGGAGGGCGTTTGGAGGAAAAAATCCATAAATCAGTCGATCAACAAGTTCAAACAAGGAGTTCTGAAGTGCGTGGATGAGCCCGCACGATGGGCAGAACTCGGGTGTAAACTCGTTTAGAAAAGTCGTTTGGACAGTCGTTCGGGAACTTGTTTGGACAGTTGTTCGGCAAAATCGTTTGGGCGGTCATTTAGGAAACTCATTCGGACAGTTGTTCAAAAAAATACTTTGAACAGTCGTTCAGGCAGGTCGTTTGGATAGTCGTTCAGGCAAGTCGTTGGGACAATCATTCAGGCAGGTCGTTCGAATAGTTGTTCAGGCAGGTCGTTTGGACAGTCGTTCAAGCAGGTCGTTAGGATAGTCGTTCAAGCAGGTCGTTAGGACAGTTGTTCAAGCAGGTCGTTTGAATAGTCGTTTAGGCAGGTTGTTCAGGCAGGTCATTCGGACAGTCGTTCAGGCAGGTCATTCAGGAGGTCATTCAGGTAGGTCGTTCGGGAGGTCGTTCGGGAGGTCGTTCAGGTAGGACTCAGGCGAGGCCGTTCGGGCGAGGTCTTGTGGCGACCCGGGTGAGATTGTTCGGGCGAACCGGGTGAAGTCATGTGGCGACCCGGGTGAAGTCGTGTGGCGACTTGGGCAAAGTTGAACGGGTGAACGAGTGGACGTGTGGATGGGCGGTCGGGTGAGGGCGCGCCGTGCACGGTGAAACGGTGAAGTGTTGAGATTGTGAACGGAGGTGTGTCTTGGGCAGAGGTGCCTGTGTGTGGTGACTTGGAGGCACGCCTGAGTTGGACAAACAACACAATCATGCGACGAGGTGAACGAAGGGTTGGTGAGTTGTGCGGCGACCATGTGGAGGTGTCGACGAGCTGGGCAACCGAGTTTGCCAAAGTTGTGAAAAATTGGCTGTGTAAATTTGGGGTTTCCCAATATTTAACTTGTGCATTGTAAAAGTGAAGATTGTATAATATATTGATATCAGGCAGACTCATATTGCAGGGAGTTGCCCCTCCCTTTATACTGTTGTGCATTTCTCTTGTATAATTCTGTTGATAATGAATGTGTATGGGTGTTCATTGGTATAAAGGCACATTAATAATACTTGGTAACGAAAATAAAACTAAGTATGGAATGTTAAGGCGTAGTCTATGATCGTAAGTATTGGTGAAAAGAAAACAGTTGGTAGTGCCGCACCTCGCCTAGCATGGTTGAAAGACTACCGTAGGCTTGGGGGCATGACACCTAGGATGAGGTTAATATTTTTTGTTGCTTATTGATGATTACACAAAGTACACTTGGGTGTACTTCCTCAAGAAAAGGAGTGATGTTTTTTAGTATTTCAAAGAATTCAGAAAACATGGTAGAGAAGCAGATAAACAATTTTGTAAAGATCCTTCGTTCAGATCAAGGGGGATAATATATATTGGGGAACTTCATCAAGTACTGCAAGGATCATGGAATAGTGCAACAATTCACAATACCCCTACACTCCACAACAAAACGATGTCACAAAAAGGAAAAACAGGACATTAGTGGATTGTGCACGGAGTAGGATCAAAGGTAAGAACCTCTCAAATGATTTTTGGGCAGAAGCCATTATTAATTGCTTTTTATTTAAAGAATAGAAGTCCAACAAGGTATCTTGATTTCAAGAATCCATTTGAAGCCTTGTATGGTTTTAAACCAACAATTCATCATTTGAGGATATTTGGGTGTAAGGCATTTGCACATATTCTGGAGGAGAACAAAAGGAAACTTGATGTTAAAGGTATTAAATGTATTTTTTTAGGATACTATTCAGAATTTAAAGCATATAAAATGTTTGATCCATCTACTCACATAATATTTTCGAGTAGAGATCTAATTTTCCATGAATAGACAGATGAAGGCAAAAGGGATAACAACTATGAAAGAAGGCACATTCTTCCTGAAGTTAAAGACAATAAAGCAAAAGGAAAAGAAAAAGATAGTGAGCAACAAAAGCTTGATGAAGAATATAGTGATGAGGACATCATCAACAGTCATATCCCAATCAAAAGTGGAGTACTCTTAGAGAACAGAGGTGAAAACAGTGAAGCATGAAGAAAATCCACTTGACAGATTCGACTACCTAATAAAAGGTACAAGAACTATGATCTCATGACTACTGTTTTGAATGTCATAGAACCCATGAATTTTAATGAAGTTATTTAATATGAAGAGTGGAGAAAAGCTATGGAGGCTGAATATAAATCTATAATTAAAATTAAAACCAGGGAATTGACTGAAATTCCTAAAGGAAAAGAGCCTATAGGATGCAAATGGCTATATAAACCCAAGTTTAAAGTAGATGGCAGCATAGATAAGTACAAAGCTAGATTGGTGGAAAAAGGGTACTCTTAGAAAGAGGGTATTGATTATGAAGAAACATTTGCACCTGTAGCTAAATTGAACACTATTAGATTTTTAATTGCATTAGCTACAAAGTATCAATGGAATTTGCACCAACTAGATGTAAAATTTAATTTTTTGAATGGCGACTTAAAGGAGGAGGTGTATTTGACACAACGTGAAGGGCTTGTGAAAAAGGGGAAGGAACATTTGGTTTTTAGATTAAAGAAATCTTTGTATGAGCTGAAATAGGCACCTAGGTTGTGGTATGAAAGGATATATTCTTTCTTTTTCCATCAGCCAGTTTTATGAGAAGTCAAAGCGATCCAAATCAGTATACCAAATTTGATGTTAAGAGGGATGTGGTGTTGATTTCTTTGTATGTTTATTACTTAATCATTAAAGGAAATTCAGTCAAGTTAATTAATGAAATTAAGATGCAGATGTCACAAGTATTTGAGATGAAATATCTTAGTGAGTTGCATTACTATTTGGGTCTTGAAGTTTGGCAAGATGTTTGTCAGAATTTTGTTTCACAGGGTAAGAGTGTCATAGAAGTGTTCATTTGTTCCTATGCAACAAAATGTGAAGCTTCATCTTGATGATGGTTCAAAATAGGTTGATGGTACATTGTACAGACAACTAGTTGGAAGTTTGAATTATCTTACTACCACTAGACTCGACATTGCATATTCAATTAGTGTGCTAAGTCAATTTCTGAGAAGACTTATAAAAATCTACTGGAGAGCAGCGAAAGAAGTACTCAGGTTTCTTAAAGGTACAATTGATTTTGGTCTTAAATATATTGGTTCATTTGATGTTGAGCTGACAGGTTACTCAAATTCAAATTGGGCTGATAGTCCAAATGGTAGAAGATCTACTACATGTTATGCATTATGTATTGGATATGGGATTAATTCATGGAAAAAAAAAAGAAGCCAACTGTATCTTTCACATCTACAAAGGAAAAATATAAATCTTTATGTGCAGCAACTTGTGAAGTTGTTTGGTTGAGGTGAGTTCTTCAAGATATTGCAGAAGAACAAAACAAGGCTACAATGATCAAATGTGACAACCAAAGCTCGACCAAGTTGGAAAATAATCCAATATTTCATGCAAGGACAAATCATGTTGATGCCCAATTTCATTTTATTATTTAAAAGATACATTCTAAGGCATATTTTATTGAATATTGTAATGCTTGTGAAAATGCTGCTGATATTGTCAAAAAGCCCCTTAAGAAGGTGAAATTTGAATTATTTAGGGAGATTCTAGGAAATCAACCCTTTCTCTATTAAGGGGGGAACCTAGAAAATAATGGAGAAACTGTAATTGTTAAGATTGTGTTTGTAATTAGGAAGTAGTTCCTATTTTTTTGCAGGTTGTTTCACCTCCCTAACTAAATGCCACTATATAATATTATATTCAATGATTTGTGAATTCAATGAATTTTTTAGCGTTGTGGCCAGCCTCAGGGTCTCCTTAATTTTTCTCATTCAATTTTGTCTTCCATTATTTCTAGTTTCTTCACAATGGAGTTGATGAGAATTAGTCCTTAACTGAACAATATGAATTTTGGCTCTTCAAGAAATATTGGCCCCTTTGTATGTTTTTTTGCTAATGATTATGAGTGGGATTAAACTCTTCAATATAGTACTTTTTTCTTTCTCCCTAACTCCTTATCCCAAATACTCTTGTGGAACTTATCTATAACAATTTTTTTTATCTCTTTACTATTTATGGTATACATTTTCACGCAAATAAGCCATTTACTAAACCAATTTTTATTTTGCCACATCCATGTCTTCCTTCTTTTGCACAAAATGCCATTAAAGATAACCTTAGGTCATCTCCCCTATTCTATTTGTTTATTTGTTTTAAAATACCTTATGACTCACACCATAGCAATTGCTTCAATAGAAGCAACTCCTATTTCACTTAATAAGATAGCATAAGGAACTGCAGTTTTAATTTTGAATTTGGTTGAAATCAAAAGCTTCTGAATTTTCTCAATTTGTTTCCACTGCACAGTTCCACATTTCACAATAATAGATAATCACTGGAAGCCCAAAAAGAGTTACAACCCCATAAGTGGCTCTCTACACCTATTTTAAAAAGCATAAAATGTTTTCCAACCCCTCAAGTTCTTTTCTTTCAATAGTCATCCCAACTTAGATTTCTTCCTAGGTATTTGTAATCCTCAACTTTTTCGAGAATGTTGCCTTCAAAATAAAACTTACACTAATTATATTTTCTTTTGTTAGAGAAAACATCTACTTTCATTTTGTTAATATTTAACTGCATCCCCACCCTTCTACAAAAATACAAAAAAAATATGTGAAAGAGGTATGTTTCAATTCTATAAAAATTCTAATTAACAAAATTAAAATTCAACCATATTTAATTTCTCTAACTAAACAAACAAACTATATATCTTATTTACTATTTTAATATAATATATTATTAAAAAAATAATTTAAAAATTATTAATAAATATTTTATTTTCATAAATTTAACTTATTATAAAGCATAGCAGGCTCGAATTCAACCGCATTCAATTTCTCTAACCAGACGAACTATATCCTATTGACTACTTAATTAAATGTATGGTTAAAAAATATTTTAAAAGGTTAAAATTACAAACATAAATATTAACTTAAAATATTTTATTTTTTTAATTGTTTGCATTATAAATTTCAAACAAAAGCTAATATTTCACATTATTAAACAAAAAATAATAATAATATTTCACTTTATCAAAAAAAATTAAACAAAAAATAATAATAATATTTCACTTTATCAAAAAAAATTAATACCAAGGGAAAGTCTACAAAAATTTATCAAAAATTTTTAATTTTAAAATCAGCATAACTACAAAATCTAGATATATGAAACTCTCACACTAAGTTTTTTTCTTTTTCTAAATCTAAGACAATCGGTAACTAGTGAAAGTTATCCTGAACATACCCAAGATCAAATCTTAATAAAACTCTCATACTACATTTTTAATATGCACACCAACACGAATCCTCAACCTAATATGCACACCAACACAAATCCTGAGCCGAAACAAAAACGACATGAGAAAAGAGAATCTTACACATGGATATTTAACTGAATCTGAGGTTGATCCGGATATATGCTACTGGTTCAAATAATTATGAGCTACTTCCTTACCTCCACCATGATATCCCAAGAATAAAGAAATCAGGACTCACATAGAGAGTACCAGAAAGATGATGGAAACCCATATGAACGTGTGAAGAGGATGCTCAAATCTCGAGGAACGGCTTCTTGCGAATAAAAGAAAGATCGTAATCATCCACACCAGATTTGAGCTTGCCATATTCAGCAACCCCCTGTGTGTTTCCAAGAACTAAATGGAAATGTCCCATCGTGAAAGCATCATTTAAATTGTACGTTAAGTTCGCCTGAGAATTTAAATCTTGCCAATTATATGAAATTCAATAGTCTGATATAATATAATGATAAGATTTTCTTTTCATAAAGTAGTTGTTATATGTTTTTTTTTTTAATATAACTTTTTATTTAAATTTTGTATCATGATGTATCAATGAGCCTTGGCATTGCTATATATATATATTATCTTCTTTTTAATTAAGTGAAAAGTCTTAATATGTTTTTTAAACCTTTAATTTATATTTTGTATATATATTTATTTTATTTAAATTATAACAAAAAATTAAATTTTTAATGGTTTTATAATTAGTTAAAAAGATATCAATACTTTTTATATATTTTGATTTTTTTCATCTTCTTATCTTGATGATGAATCACACAAGTTGGTACCAAATTTTTCTAATATAATTTCTACCAAAAAATATTTCAAAATATTAAAAACTTATATAGTAAAATAAAATAAAACAAATTTCTTAAATTAAAAATCTAGTTATATATATATTTTTAAAATACATACTATTTAATTTTTATATTAATCTTTATCATTAATAATAATGATATTATTTAATATATAAATTGATTTTCACATTTTTAAATATTTAATTTATGTATCTGTACTGTATACTATTTATGAAATTTTAATTTAACTGTATTTTGAACATTTTATATTCCAAACAACACGTAATGCAATTTCAATGTTTGTGAATAATTTTAAGGCATTAAAATGGAAAGACTGATTTCATAGGTGAAAAACCGAAGAAAAACTTACCCGTACAATATTGCAATAATAAGGAACAATTCAACATTATCATGTTTCAATAACCTAACCAAAAAAGAGATTCATTATGATATTATCTCTCACACGCATCGTGCTCTGAACGTTTAAAAATTCTTCCAAACGAGCCTCAGCCCTCCCGCCCCAAAATGATATTCAGACAACTCTGATCCTCCTATCTCCGTCGAATACTCGCCCTACCATGAAAATCGAACTATTTACTCGAAATATTTAAAACAACTTACACCAAAAAAATGGCTCTCTGCGGAGATCAGATATGATCATCATCAATGGCGGTTGTACTGTTACTAAAAGAGATCGCACTGTGAATGTCGTAGTACGAGCTCGTTGAGAACATCTTCACGATGCCTTCCAAATACTCCGATGCATGCCTCCCTCGCCTGTTGTGTAATAGACACTTCACTTTCATCCCGTATCAAACCCTTGGCTTCTTTTAACTGGTGGGCTACCATGACCAGGTTTCGCATGTCCCCGGGCACAGTATTTTGAATGGCCTCCATTAGTTGTCCTTTTGAAGGAACGTAGTCCATCAACTTTGCGAGGAAGAAGTAGTTCGACTGTGTTCCAGCAAGATATGCAGACACAAATGACGCGGTAATCCAATTTCTCTCTTCTTCCGTTTTTAACAAGGCGGGATTCCTGATAATCTTCTCTGCCTCTACAAAAAGGCTTGCAAATGCTGCGCATATCGGAAGACACGCGTCAAAACGCTTAGTGGACCTTGCAGCATTGCTTTCCTCCAATGCTTTATCATGCATTTCCTCGAACCGCAACCGCGTGGTTATAGGCTCCAGGTCTGCCTGGAGAGAGAACTCCAGAACGCATCTCCTACAATTGCACTTGAAACCCCAGCTTTCGCACATGGTTTGGCGCTGCGGCAATGGGACGAGGGTATCAAAATAGGAAATGGTGATTTCTTCTCCTCGCTTGATGGGCTTGGAAGCATGAATAAACATAGCGCTTCCCACTTCCAGCCTGCTCGAGTTCGGTAGGCACGAATGGTTGATGAAGGACGGCAGCAGCCAGAGTCCGACAAAATTTTTGCCTCGTTGGACGAGTCTGCCTTCATATATGTTCGACTTTGCAGCAAATTTCTGTTCGACTCCACCGAATGAATTCCGAATTATAATTTCGCGTATACGGTTATTATCTACCTCCAATTTTTCTTTTCCTACTGCTTCGCTGGGAGACATTTGGCCCTCTGTCTTAAACAGATCAATGGCTGGAACATCCAGGTTACCAGGCTCAGAGTAGTCCTGTAAACTATAAAGCTGGTGGAGCAATCTACGCGATTTCCTGGCAGCACTGACGACGGCGGCAACAAGATTTTCTTTAGTAGTGTTTGGCCGGTGGGCCGAATTGATCCCGGCCGAGTCATCGTCTTCATAAGCAACTGCAACAGCGTTGCTTACCAGCAAAAGCTGCCCGGTGTTTATTTCTCGGTTTGCGTAAAGCCCCCGACCGTGGCCGTCTTTGGTCATCTTTATCTCTACGGGGCCAATAAAATCGGCCACTTCAGGGGGAGAAGATGCGCGTCCGAGCATGTAGTCCGAGATGTCATAATTGCCATATCTGCTCTGGGAGTACAGAGTCTTGGCTTGGCAAAGCGCGTCTTGTATTTCGATAATGGTGGGGCTGCCCTTGTGAGCTATTTCCAAATAGTAGCATGCGGCCTTATACTTCCTCAGACCAAACAGAGCGCGACCTTTCATGTAGAGGGCATTCAGATTCCTGGAATCGATCCGAAGGGCACTGTCGCAATCCTTCAGCGCGAGCTCAAATTCATTCACCTGAAGCCTTGTCTCTGCCCGGTTGGAATAGGCGAGCAGTAGGCAGTTGTTGACAGTGCTATTGTCGTTAGATGTCGTCTTCTTGAGCTGAAGCAGAGCGGCGTCGATGCATTTCGTATAATGTTCGGCCGCTGCGTCCCATTGTTTGTCTCTGAAGCAGCCGTTGCCCTTCTGCCTCATCTCCTCCAAATCGACATCCAACAGGCTCTCCGCCTGCTCCTCCTGAATTACGAGCATCTCAACGTTGGCAGGATTGTCAACACGGATTGCGAGGCTACCGTCGTCGGCGCGATTAAAATAGGGCTCCCTGATGGCCACCTTGGCTCCTTTGCGGTAAAGCATCTCGACGTTCTTGTGCGAATGAGCCGCATTGTAGATTGCCAGCTTGACGGCAAAGCCATTATTGTCTTCAAGTACGGTCATGATAGCGCTCATCCTGAAAGACTCAGCGCAGAGAGTACCGTAGAGAACGCGGCCATGGTGGACTTGCCCAACCTGCAACTCAGTTAAAGAAATGGGTTCCAGTCTTTCCAGCGAAACCGAAGAAGCTGCGGCGCTGCTGCCAACGGGATCCGTGGAGGATAAACATGTTTGAACTGATGTCGCCAATGGCTGACGGGTTGAGTCGTGAATTTGGAGAACCGCTTGCTTATCGAACCTCTCAGAGGTATCTACCTTACAAGTACTTGAATGCGAGGCTGTTAAGCGACGCTGGTTCTCCATCGTTCTGCTCCTCCTCTTCTCCCCGGGAATATTGCTCTGCAGCTAAAAAACAATCGTTCGCCTTTCTGATCCTCCCCTCTCCCAAAATCACATTTAAAGACACAGAAAAAACGTAATCATGCCACGCAAAAACGGTCACACGAATGAATTTGAAAGGTCGAAATTTGAAGAAGGAAGCCGTTGTTAGGGTTGTGCGAGTGCCCTTGATTGCCGGTGCCAAGAACGGCTCGATATTTGCCACGTGTATACATGATAAATTTGATTTAAGTTTCCATCTTTTACCGTTGGGCGTAATGAAGTCATACAAATCTATTTACGAAAATTTAATGATATTCGAATAGGAATCTCATTTAATTAAAATTTAATTTTAATTCTTAACCTCAAAAATTTTCTCCTTTATAATTTAGAGATGGGATGAAAAGTCATTTTCCCACATTTTTATTGATTTTATTTACAGTAATATAAATAAAAATGTTATTAATATAAATCATTAAAATAAATATATATGTTATTATTATTAATAATAATAATATCCATTTTTAAGGTCACAGCCAAGCCAGAGACCAAATTGGTGTATGAGACCCCTTGTTTGTGGGACAAGGAACCCACCTCTGCGCAGCGATTTGACTGCTAAGTCTACGAAGGCATACATACTCTACCCCCTCTGTTTTTGAACCTGTGACCTCTTAGGAGGAAACACATGCTCTTAACCATTAGGCCCACTCAAGCTGTATATTAGACCCACTCAAGCTGTATAAATCAATGTTGATTTATTTTAATTTTGGATAAGGACTAAATTTTTATTTTAATTTTTGATAAGGACTAAATTTTTCCAACCTAACATTTATTTTTTTTAGTGCATAATTTAATTTTTTTGTGCATAATTGAGGGATTATATCTTTCGAAGTGAAAACTTATTTTTTAAGTACAAAATTTGCGGAATTTGATGAATGTTTGCACTTTGAAAGATATCGGGTTAAGATCTCTGGACATTTCATATATCGAGTTAAGATGAAATTTAAGTGGTTTAATTTTTATAAATATACGATTAAAGTTAAAATGATATAATTTTTATATAACAAAAAGTATTATAGTAATTAAAAGATTATTTTATAATATGTTTTAAACTTTAGTTAATCTCATTCATTTGAAATAATATCATGGAAAATCATGGGTTGTCTAAAGTTTGAAAATTAATTTTATTGAGTAAAAATGTTTATACAATAGGATAACATATTTTCTATATATTTACTATGGAAAATATTAGTTAGTAAGAGAATTATTACTAATAAAACTAAACAAATTTCACATAATATTAATAGTTTAATTATAAATTGAAATGTCCTTTCGCGCAGTACAATTAGAGATCTAAGTAATGTGAGGCTTAAGAAAACTAAAATGTTTAAGGTTCAAATCTTGGTTGTTGTCTTATTTTATATATGTTTTCCTCATCTTCCTTTTTGCTTGGCCAGAAGATTCTAGATTTTAACCCTATACAAAAATTCCCTGCAAACTAATTCTTAAAAAATAAAAATATAAAAATATAAAAAAATACATGGAAAGAACATAAATATATGGATTTACATTTACATACTTCCCTAAACGTGATGCATGGGAGCTGCTACCACCCTGTAAACCCCAAGCATAGAGGGTTGCTGTCCACCTGCAACATGCAACGTAGCAATTCTTCAAACTAAACTGAAAAAGAATATAACACATAGCCAACAAAAAATAACTTTCAATCAAAACCCTTACCACTTCCAGGCTTACTCTATTTACAATTATCGATTGGTACCAGGTAAAATATAATTCTACTACTCACCTGCGCTTAGTTTATGTTTTAATCTTGCAATCCATTTTTTGTTCTTCTCATTTTTCCTCATCTGTGCACATGTAAAGTAGGTTATTGGTCAATTCTTTAAATGGATTAAGACTTTACTAGTAGATTCTTGGTATTTGAGAAGAAAATATAGATGCAGTAGAAGAAGAAAAGGGCTAATGAGCCTGCTATAGGGCATTAAATGTCTGAACACTCCATCCCCACCAAAAGCTATATAGTTATTGAGCTTACAGCGAAGCAAACATTTAATGCCCGATAATAGGCTCGTTAGCCCTTTCTGCAAGCTCAAGTAAATGGCTTTCCGGATTCGAAGTTTGACTGGGTATTTTATTTCTTACCTTCAAGATTTAGGGTTTTATCGTCGAATATGCTACTTTAATTTTTCGCAGAAAATCCTCTGAGTTGTAATATCTACGTGCAGGATCAAAAAGACGGTGACCTTCTTCTGTCGCTCTTACAGGTAAATTTGATAACCCCTCTAATTTATTTTTCTTGGAGTTACACTCGTGGCCACAAACTCGCTGACAGATTTGTTGACGAAAACATACAGGTGCAACCTCCACACATTACTATGAACAAAGTTGGATTACAGCGATGTCGACTTCCCTTAGTTTCAAGGTTTTAATACTTTCTCTTTGTTATTATTTGGCTACAGTCCGAGAGACTGCTGCAATTTTAGGCTTTGATTTACATTAGGAAATTTGTCTTTCCTTCCAAAGGATGATCTCTCGTATTTTTGTTATTTTAATTAATTGAGTTGGTGGGTATTGGCCATGTAGCCTTAAAACCTGGTTGGTTATTGAAATTAGTAGAATTTGGCTTACACTTGCAGAATAGCCTTCTAATTATTACGATGTAATGCATAGACTGGATCTAGTTTCTCTGTCAAATGTTTGGTAATTATGGCCTATGGCCTTGGTTAATTCAGTTCTAAGAAATTACTCTTGATACACTTGGAGTATTACAACTATTAATTTCTTCCATTCAATTTTTTCATAATAGTCGCAATTCTTTTGATACTATTTGATAGTTCTTACAAGTCGTTATTTCCCTTCATTGAGTTTTTTTTTTTAACAATAAGGGTTTATGGTATATAATTATTAGTTCCACTATTTTGTTGTTGTTGTTTAGTTTTTTTTACAGCGGGGTCTTAATTCGACACGTATGGGAATATTCTTTTATAAAATGTCTTGTATTATTATTATTTTCTTGAACAAGACCTTATGATGGAATATTTTCTGTAAAATGTTTTGTATTTTTATTATTTTCCAGAACAAGACCTTATGAGGTCGTAGACTCTGCACTTACAAATTTTGTGTATAATAAGTATCTACATGTTCTCTTTCCGGTTAACCCTAAAAGTTTTTAATTCTTAGTTGAGACATTAAACGTATATGTTCCCTTTAGTTGGTAGTTTAAATATTTTGTTTGGTTGTACTCCCAATTTTCTTTCTATAATAAGAAATAATTCATAGAAACTCAATTTTTTCCCAGTTAATGTTTGATTTTATTTGTTATGAAACAATACAGGACATGCTTTTAGGAGATATCATTTCTTTTTCAAATTAAGAAACAATATTTAGGAATGTTCAGAGTTAATGGACTAGTGCTTGTTTAGGCCGGGAACTAAATTAATCCAGTGGTATTATATTTAATACACATTATCAGGAATTTAAACTCATATTGAATAATCATTGCATAATAACTCAGTGAATAATACATGTCAGAAAGAAAGACAAGCATCCAAAACAAACAAATTGTCACTAATTTGCTCCTCAAACAACCGAGTCTACAAAAAATTACAGGGGATAGGATGTTTCACCCAATCAATGAGAATTAGTATGTTTTACTAAAACTCCTCCCGAGCCAGCTTCATATCCGGAACAATTTCCATGACATGACCATACTAGGTCCAATCTTGAACAACTATGACCCTAGCAAGGGTAGTTTAAGTATTTAACTAAGCACAAATGCTTCACTTAGAATTCCACTGGCTAACTAACTCAAGGATTCCTAGAACAATTTCCATGACATGACCATACTAGGTCCAATCTTGAACAACTATGACCCTAACAAAGGTAGTTTAGGTATTTAACTAAGCACAAATGCTTCACTTAGAATTCCAGTGGCTAACTAACTCAAGGATTCCTTATTTGGCAACATCCTGCCTCCTATACAACTTCTTGTCTGAGGGTGTTCAACTTACAACTTTATTCTCCTCTCTTGGCCCCCCTTCTAACTAGCCTCCAAGAAAACAAGGCTACCTCAGGTTTTCTTCCCTCTCCCCTCTTGACTTCCTTTTTCTAAACAAAGATAATGTATCTCTATGAAGAAGCGTTTGGGCAAGAAACTTCTTATGCTCGTAATTTCCTTTCAATTCTCTGGAATATGAAACTCTCCTTTAACATTACTTTTCACCTTAATTTTGTTGCTAACTATTTAAATTCCTTTATTAATGAAAATTAGAACATTCATGGTCATAACTTATTCACATCATACCTTTAACATGGTCCATAGTTTTCCAAGTAACTTAACAAAGTAACTCAAATATTTACACATTTACTAAGGGGCATTACAATGTTGCAAATAATTGTATTATTGAATTCCAAAAAAAGAAGAAGCAAAAATGTAGAATGGTTAGGATACATTGTTAACTTGTCATTCCATGAATTACTCTGTCAAGAGCTCAATGGATGTAACACTTAGGAGTTAGTTAAGTTCAACTTGGTCTAATTTCTCTATTACATAAATGTGTCTTTTTAATGTGTTTCTTTAGTATGCATTGGCTACATTATAGTTCGATGGTAATGGTATATTCTAGACCTAGAGCGATATGATGATTCATATTCACCTTCATATTGATGGCTATTGATCCATATATTAACACTTGATTGGTCCATGATCTCCTTTTAAAGAGTGTAGAGGGTAAAGAAGGATAATCGATTGTGAGAACTCCCTTATGCATTTTTTATTTCTTTTGCATTAATAAAATTGTCTCGAGTAGCTATGTTGGATAGGGCCATGGGATGCTTCTTTCTTAGAGTTTTTTAATCATGTTAAAGACCATTTCGTCACATCATGTCGATAGGCCTACAAACTGGATCCATCAACATCCATGAACACCTTGTCATCATCCCTACACAAATCCCTAAGCATAACTCTCTCAAATCCCTGAGTTTATGACCTTGACTGTTTCATTCTAGTGCTTTTAAGGCCCAGCACACCCTATCCCTTTAGGGACCTACATTCAACAACAAGTTTCTCAATTCTTCACCTATTGTGATTAGAGGAGGTTTGCTTTTGTTGGGAGTGTGTTGATTCTATAATTTTAGGAAAAATAAAGAATCTAGAAGATTATTCTTCTAGAAACTTACAGGAGTTGTTACAACCATTTACTTTGGATAAGAACTTCGAATCTTGTCCTCCCCTACCTTGGAGTTTTCACCTCTTATCTCTTGAGCTCATACTCCCATCAAGATTGGATCTCAGGCCTATATTGGTAAATGGATAAGAATTCTTAACTAAAATCCTTTCTTATATATTTACTGCTATCCAAAAGCTAGAGGTTAGCTTTTGGAGACTAATCATACCCTTATGTTGTTACTTTGATCATAAGGGAGTTATCATTTGATCCAGGTGGATATTGGTGGCCACCCGCTTATTCCACTTGGACACTCACCATTGTTACTTTCAATTTTCCAGTTTCCTTAATTGTAGAACATTTTACTATTTTTGGTAGTTTTTTGGGTCTTGAACTTCTGGAGCCGTTTTGTGGCCCTAAACGACATTTTTTTGGAAAAATTCATATGACAATTACATCGTTAATCACATCGGTAGTTGTATTCCTCTAAGACATCTTTCCAATGAGGTATCATACACGTCAAACGAAGATAATATGACCAAATTACAACCCCGGGAAGTTGGTTGCCCAACTAACCCCAATGGGGCCCATAAACTCTTGGTGTTACATCTCCTCGAGTCAAGGTTTTGGTTCTTTAGGGTTTTATCTTATTTTTCAATAATAAAAAGGCCCTTGAGCCTCATTGTAACTTAGTTCAGAGGCATCTAGCCACCACATCTCTTCTCAGAGATAAGCTATCATCGCCCTAGGTATCTTATTTCCATTCTATTTGTAAGCATAGTTCAATATTTTTCTAGTAATGAAATGAAGTGTTTTTCTGCTGCATCTCTGTGTTTATGAGTATATCTATAAGTCATTGCATTCCTGTTTAAGTTCAGATTAGTGGTATCAGAGCGGTCTTCTCTTTCTCTATTTTTCTTTGCATGTCCCCAACAAGGTCAAGGTATAAGGAGTTAGGGCTCGATCTAGTTGAACCATTGCAAGATCAGCCTTGCAAAACTTGACGACCTCCCATGCAGAAGAAAAGAAAGGTGAGGGGGCAGGAGATCCCTACAAAATGTTGCTTGAAGAAGCCCTCGAGCGACAGAGGGATGTGATGATGGATAACTTTGCCTAGATCCTTCAATGACTACCCACAGGCGATGCATCTTCATTCAACAGTCACTGTGGAGGCACCACTCCTTTTAAGGTACAAGTTAGCTTTGATATTCCCATATTTGAAGGTATCATAGATGTAGACGTCATAGATAAATTGCTAAAGCTATTGGAAGGATATTTTTGAGTTCATGAATTTTCCAATTAGGAAAATATTACATTTTCACTTCTCAAAGCTGCCACACACGTCAAGGACAAGTGGGAAACCTACCGTGAAAAAAAGGATCAGAGTGAACCCTTATTGTTTTCAGCTACACCCACTTGGAATCCTTTCTGAGATGCCATCAAGGAACAATATTGCCCTGTCAAGAGCTATGAAGATAAATACATAAAGTGGACCACACTATGGCAAGGAAGGAACCAAGATGTGTCGGAGTTCACAAATACTTTCCATACCCTTCGCACGAAACTAGGTATCAAGGATACTGAGTGTCATTTGGTGCTCAAGTATTGCGACTGTTTACACAAGTACATCCAGGACGAGATGGAGTTCTTGGACATTTCCTCGCTCAACATAATGTATCGATATGCTGCAAATATTGAGCAGAAGTTTAAATAGAAGAAGCAGGACTTTAGATCTGTGAATCCAAAGCAAGGAAAAGGCGCCCCCAAATCACAGAACAAGGGACCGAACCAAGGCGCGGCTACCGAGGATAACTTGTCGAAGCCACAAGTAAAGAAAAAAACCACAAAGACGAAGAAGGATATGGGAAAATGGTATGAGTTCCATAAGAGCTCCACTCAAAATACAAGGGAGTGTCGTGCCAAGCAGTCATTGGTGGCTAAGATGAAGGCTTCTGAATCAGACGCAAGTTCTGACTTTGAATTAGAACTTGATAAGGGGATTGAAAAATGGAAGCAGATCATTGATGTGGAGCCCAGTGCCACCGTGGCCACCATAAAGATCCAGAAAATTGAGCCTGAAGATCCAGAGGAGGGGGAACGCCTCTTCCACTCACATATGTGGGTGAAGAGTTCTCCGTTACAGTTCATTGTCGATAGTGGGAGCCAAAAGAACACCATTTCAGTAGAACTCATGAAGCAGCTGAGCTTAAAGACTACAACACATCCACAGTCACGCACCATTAGGTGCCTTCACCAAGGACGAGATCTTCTTGTCAGCTAGTAGTGTTGCCTTCCCTATAGCATCAACCCTTTCACGGATGAGGTATTGTGTGATGTTTCTCCTCTTGAATTTTATGATGTATTGTTAGGACAAACATACTTGTGGAAGTGACATGCTGTATATGAGTCTAGACCTCGCTTTGTGATTATTAATTTGGCTAATAAGTTGTACAGGATGCCAGAGATAGCCCTGCCTACTGCCATCTCTTTCATCACTGCAAAGAAATGCAGTAAGATAATTTCCAAAACCAGGAACTTCATTTTCCTTATGATTAGCCCCCAAGGCAAGAAGAAGGTTATGGCCATGACTTCCAAGCAGGGCTCTCTACACAACAACAACAGATGGAAAAGGTCGTGGAGGAGTACCAGGACATTTTCACCTCACCCACAAGGGTACCTCTACACTGTCAGGTCAAGCACTCCATTGATATGACCCCAGGTGCATTGCTTCCTAATGGACTGATCTATCGACGCTCTGTTCTAGAGAACGATGAGATCAAGAGGTAGATTTAGGAACTATTATAGAAAGGGCACATCAGGCCAAGCTCATCACCTTGTTGGAGCTTGATTATATTGGTATAGAAGAAGGATGGGACATGGAGACTCTATATTGATGATCGGGCGCTGAACAATATGACTGTCCAGAATAGGTACCCAATCCCATGGATTGATGACCTTCTAGACCAGCTCAAGGGGACCAAATATTTCAGCAAGATTGACTTGAAGTCAGGTAATCACCAGGTGCTTATTGAACACTTCGATGTGTGGAAGACTAACTTAAAATGCAAGGAGGGCCTTTTTTAATGGATGGTCATGCTGTTTGGAATGATGAATGACCCTGCAACCTTCATGAGACTGATGGACGACATCTTGTGGCTCTCCACTAATGCATTCATGATGGTGTGTTTAGATGACATCTTGATCTATAGCCAAAGTTGGGAAGAGAACCTCCACATATTTGACAGGTCCTTCAAACCCTTCGACAACACAAGCTATGTGTTAACTTGGAGAAATTCACCTTTGGCCTGACCCAGGTTCAATATCTGGGGTACATCATTGACGAGTAGGGTGTACATGTGGACCCATCCAAGATACGAGTCATTCGAGATTGGCCAACCCCAACCACTCTAATAGAGCTCTGCAACTTTTTGGGTGTTGCCAATTTCTATTGTAGGTTCGTGTTGGGGTTCTCTCATATCACTTGGCCTTTAAGTCAAGTCACCAAGGGCAGAGTGAAAGCAAAGTTCTTTTGGTTAGAAATCTAGCAGCGAGCGTTCTTCGAGTTGAAGAATCGCCTATCTTCTGCACTAGTTCTCACATTACCAGACCTACAACAACCATTTGAGATTGAGACAAATGCCTCCAACTATGCTGTTGGTGGAGTTCTTACTCAACATGGGCATCCAGTGGCTTACCACAGTGAGACACTTTCAGACACGGTTCGAAAGTACCCCACTTATGACAAAGAAATGTATTCCATTGTGCAGACCTACCATGAATGAAAGAATTACATTATGGGGAAGGAAACATTCATCCACATAGAACACTAGTCTCTATAGTTTGTACAGACACAAGGGAAGTTGTAGAACGATTGTCATCAGAAATGGTCCACCTATCTGCAACAGTTCCATTTGAACATTAAGTATAAGAAGGGAAGCACCAATAATGTCGCTAACTGCCTCAGTCGACCACCGGTCATGGTGCTAATCACTTTGCTTGACTCTTGTGGGCACAAGACATTGGGGTGGCCACATATTTACAAGAGCGATCTATAATTCGACATCATATACCAAACACTCTTGGAAGGGAAGGAATTTCCAAATTTTCGCCTTTAGGTTGCACTGTTATGCCACTTGGGACACATATGTGTTCCTTCAATTGAGCGTGCCAAGATGATTTTGGAGGTGCACTACAGTCCAGTCGTTGGACATTTCGGAATAGAGAAAACAATGGTGTTATTGCAAAAGTATTTCTATTGGACGAAACTTCATCAGGATGTTGAGAAGTACATTAGATCATGCACCGCTTTTGCCATTTCCAAACCAACCATCAAGAAGTAAGGCATGTATAATCCTCTACCTACTCCTAGTCGGCCTTGGGAATCTCTCTCCATGGATTATATGTCGGGCCTTCCTTCTACTAAGCACAACAATGATTGTGTTTTCGTGGTCGTCGATAGATTCTATAAGATGGCCATCATGGCGGCCTACAAAAAGAGTATCATAGTAGAGGCCATTGCTAAGCTCTTCTTTGAGCGAGTGTGGGTACACTTTGGGATCCCACAGTCCATTATCTCAGATCGGGACAACATATTCCTAAGTGCATTTTGGTCCAGTCTCTGGTCGATGTTAAATAGAAAACTCACTAAGTCCATGACTTTCCATCCCCAAACTAATGGCCAAACAAAGGTTGTCAACAAGATGATCGCACACATTCTGTGCATGTAAACTCAAAGAATCCATGCACATGGGATTAAGTCTCCCTTATGTCCAACACAACTACAACAGAGCTCTCCACAGCTCAACAGGCCACAACCCCTCTCAGGTAGGGCTTGGATTTAAGCTATTATGCCCCATTGATGTGGCCATACCATTTGCAGCCACTCAGGTAGATTCGGCTCACGTGCAATCTGAAGTTGAAAGGGATAACAATGTCATTGAGTGCATACCACAGATACTCCAACAATTCCATGATATATTAGACGGATCCAATGCTAAGTACAAGAAGTGCCATGATTAGCATCGAGGGCTGCACAAATTCCATTTGGGCGACAAAATTTAGCTACATTTACAGAAGGAGTGCCTTGCTGGACTCCATCGTAAGCTTCATCCGCTCCGATATGGGCTATATACCATCACCAAGGCCATCGGGGACAATGCCTTCGAGCTCAGCATCCCACCATTCCTTGGTCTGCACCCATTCTTCAGTGTAGATTCCCTTTGACCATACTTTCCACCATTGTTGGACACATCTAACATTGTAGAACAACTCAAACCAATAGAGCTCAATCGGGACTGTATGGAACAGGCCACAATTTATCATATCATAGACACACAGATAAAAAACACTCGGCAACAGAGGATAAAACTATATCAAGTTGTCAAAGTAGACCAACTACTTCACCAAGGAAAATGGCTCACTAGAGACCAAGTTCAGTAGAAGTTTCCTCATCTCATGGAGGAACTCAATGCAATGTGAACCATTTCTTCATAAGGGGGGAGGAATGATCTAGGTGGATATTGGTGGCCACCCACCTATTCAACTTGGAACCTCACCATTATTTCTTTCAGTTTTTCAGTTTCATTAATTATAGCAAAGTTTACCATTTTTTGGCATTCTTTTAGGTTGTGAACTTCCAAAGCCATTTTGAGGCCCTAAACGATGTTTTTCTGGGAAAAATTCATCCAGCAATTACAAAAGTAGTCGCATAAGTAGTTTTATTCCTCATAGATATATTTCCAATGAGGTATCATATGCGTCAAATGGAGATAATATGACCAAGTTACACCTCGGGAAGTTGGCTACCCAACTAACCACAATAGGGCCCATAAAATCTTAGTGTTACATCTCCTCGAGTTAGGGTTTTGGTTGTTTAGGGTTTTCTCTTATTGTTTAATAAAAAAAAGGCCCTTGAGCCTAATTGCAACCCAGTTCAGAGGCATGTAGCCGCCACATCTCTTCTTGGAGATAAGCTACCATCACCCGAGCTATCTTAATTCCATTATGTTTGTAACCATCATTCAATATTTTTCTATTAATGAAATGAAGTGTTTTTTTTCTGCATCTCTATGTTTATGAGTAGATTTGTAAGTTGTTGCATTCCTATTTAAGTTAGAATCATCATTCCTGTGCATTAGGATGGCTTTGAGGTGTACATTGAGGCAAGGAAGGACAAGTGAAATTGGGAGGATCTCTATAAGGTAAGCTTCCACTTTTGGTTGTAAACTCTCTCCCTTTCATATTAATAGAAAGAGTATATTGTTTTCCTACATGTGTTATGTTATGCTTATGTACATGTGTTTCAATGGTATGTTGATCCATTGAATAGAATGATTGGATAATGTTACATAGATGTTGTAGATATTTGGCTTGGGTTGCTTGTTTGTGCGGGTTCTAATTATAGCAATCAGAGCTACGGTTGGAGTTGATAAGCTAATAGGAGATAAGAGCTTGCAAAAGAACACAAGTAAGCATATTTCCATTCTCCATTTCCTCTAAGGAAAACTTTATAGTATTTGATTCATGTATTTCTAGACCAGACCATTAGGTCTAGGGAAGATACTTTTGTTCGTAGGTGTAGATTATGTATAAAAAATTCGCAACCATGTTGAGGAAAAATTCATTACCTTAGTGGTTTCCTTCACTTTTTCCCTTGTTATACCTCTTGAACAGATCTATAGTGTCTCACTCAACTTGAATCGGCCCTAGGAAGACCATTCATTGAGTTTCATTTGATTTTTTGAGTTAGAAAATCCCTTTTCCTTAATCAATATGCTCCTTGGTTTGCTGATAGAGCGTTGTAGAGCACCCTATCCTTCTTTGTACCTATGTGTTGAGGGTGCTAGACCTGCCAACATGTCAAGGGGATCTCCTCGATAAGAAGTCCCGATTAAACCTCAGACCATTTAGTGTAGGAGTCCTAGTAGTGGGTTGTATGGTAATGCCTTGACCGCGATGTCGCACAGAGGCAAGTAGGATAACTTTGTCAGTAGCAAGGGTGTGATCACTACAATGAGTCAAGGAAGGTGTATGAGAGGTTCTAACACATGTGGGGTGAGATGAGTCTGCCCCTCGGCAACCTGTAGTAGTACTCAGCTGGGAAGGGAACACATGAGCGAAGATGCATCACAAGCCAGAAAGCAGGTCAGCTGACAATTAAAAGTGATGGTTAAACCAACAACACATTTGCAACAAGATTCATATAATTGCATACAAAGTAGTTCATACACAACTACATAATTGAAACAACATACATCGTTAAATAAACCGAAACAATCCAACTACAATAACAACATATGCATGAAAACGTGTTGGCTCTTATTATATAAAGAAGTGTAAGTTCCAATCATACAATACATCCATGTAAACCCGCTACCCGAATAGTGGAACGTTACAACCACATCTGCCTACTCCTCCAAAGAGATGAACTAGCTCCGTACAATGGAGAAACCAAGGCGCATTACAATACGGTCCAAGCTCTCTCAAAGATAGTCTTATCGAAAGCTTGGCTGACGAAAAGCCTATACAATGAGTTATGTGGGACTATTTATAGCAAAAGGAGGGGTGGCCCTTGACATTCCCCTTTGTGACTGTTCAACTACCCTCACGACTCGTCACCTACTCAATGACTATTACATCCACTATTGACAATTGACTTACACTTGACATGACTCAACATTATAATGCACATGTACCCATGTGAACACAATGGCTTGAGTAAGCCAAACTAGACATCACTCTGACTTAGACAACTATAGAAGTCCAACTGCTCAACATCATCATGCTGACCAATAGTAACATTTTGATGCCAAGATCTGTAGTCTCTGATAGTATCCATGGGTTCTGTAGTGACATCTGTCTGAAAGTTGACCTTTTCCTCCATAGCATCTGGGTACATTACTTGGGTTCCTCTGTCCAACTCATCTGAAAGCATGTGCATAATTGTCTTCAATGTGGTTGGACCAACAACATAGTTGTGCATAATGTATGCATTTATAGGCAAGTCTGGGCTGGTGGCGATGTGCATCAACTCGTCGAAGTATGAGTCAAGCTCTAGTTGAACCTGCTTCTTGGTCTTCACCTGGGTGAGAGTCCTGATTGATGGGATTACATGCATGCACACCACAACATCCATACTCTTGAATACTCATGCATGGGAGGCCTGCATTCTAGTGATGAACTACAGGAGCTCTTCATAATTTTGGATCTGACTCTGGGTACGTGCCTTCAGCTCGACCGCATTGACCCTCATCATCTTAGGCAAGTGAAGTGGGGCTTTGTTGTACTTCATCATCCATGTTTGCATGTAATTCACAACAACATGCATGTTCGTCAAGCTACATGCTCTTCTAGCACATCGTTATTGCCATTTGTTGAGATGAATGAATGCCTTGTGCACGGTATCAAACTTGGAGTACAATTCTCACATAATTGTGTCAAGAGACAATACTTCATCTAGTATTGCCTTCTTCAGTTCAGCTCGGGTGGACATTGTCACCAAGTCTCCTCCTTTCTTATCTGTTTGGAGTTCCTTTGACATTTGCTCATTCTCAGCTATTAGGAAGTGAACACTTAAGCTAGTGGCTTCAACATACACTCTGTTTGAATTGGCCAAGGTAGCTAGATGTTTGCGCACATCTGTCATGATCATTCATTCTTCAACTTGCCTGGGAAAATTTTGATACTCCGGAGTTGACACTATGTGAGACTGCACAACTCTATGTTGCGATTCATCAAATGAGATGTTGTGCATCTCATCTTCTGGCTGATCATCAAGGATCTAAGTGCCTCCTTAGTCATTCGAGGCTTGCTCATCATCTGGATGAATTGAAGTGGGTAAGTTGACCTCTTTGCGGTGAGGCATGAGATCGGTGTCCTGTTCCAAATCTTGCTGCTCCATGTTTGCATCCAACTGTTGAAGTGCTTATTCTATCTCATGAGCAAAAGTCTTGCCCCTGCGATGGTTCACCCTGTTCGCGTGATGCCACCTGTTTAGATGAATCAACTACTTGTACAGGCGCTGCTTAGTCTATTTGCACATGTTGCGTCCCTGCTATATCTATTGCTAATGCACTTCCTTCTCTTGTTTGTGCAGCTCTTGTTCCTTTTGAGAGTTTCTCCCTTAGCTCATGCAACTCCTTCTTTGCTTCTTCCATTCTCTTTTGTCCTTCTGCCTTCATGTGATTCGCTTGTCAAGCTGCTACCTCTTCGCCTCTATAGCCATAGCTACTTTCTCTACAAGTGGATCTGCTCGAAACTTGCTGCTTTGTCTCTGATCTTCTTACTTGGAGGTATATCTCTGATTGTACACATATCATATTTGAAGAACACGTTGTAACCTTTGTCAATGAGTTGCCCAATGCTCAAAAGATTACATTTCAGGCCAGGTACATAGTATACATCTGGCACAATCATCTGTTCTCCATTTCTTGCTCGGATACTGACTCTGCCCTTTACCCTTGACAGCTATCTTACTATCAGTTCCTGTTGTTACCTCAGATTTCACATTTTCATCTAGATTGGCAAACATTGCAATATTTCCAGTCATGTGATTACTACAACCTGAGTCTAAGAACCAAACATCTTCTTGTTTGTCTTGTGCAATGTTACATGTTAACAGCACATTCTTTGGATTCTTATTTTCTTCATTTGCAAAATTAACATTCTGCCTACTATTCATGTCATTTTTTTTCTTCCTACATTCATTGGCATAGTGCCCATATTTCTTACAATAATGACATTGGACTTGGGATTTGTCATACCTTTGTCCATGAGCTTGTTGTTTGCTTGAACCTTCATCTTGGTTTTGATTGCAGATCCTTCCACTTGTGCTTGCAAGATAATATTTGCCTCTGTTTTGGCTTCTTCCATGACCTCTGTTATTTGCTCTGCCTTGACCTTTTCTTTGGCTGAAAGACATCTGAGTCTTGAATGCTTGCTCAAAAGAGGAATCTGTTCCTCTACTCAGTCTGTGTTCATGAGACATAAGAGAAGCACTCAGTTCATCTACCGTGAACTGAGAGAGATCTTTTGTTTCTTCTATTGCTACCACAACAGCTTCAAACCTTGAGGGTAAACATCTCAAGATCTTGTCTACGATCCTTCTTTCTTCAAGGATTTCACCATGAGATCTTATCTGGGTTATCAGCCCAATAACCTGAGTGAAGAATGAATCTATTGTATCAGATTCCTTCATGCTAAGTGTTTTAAAGTCTCTCCTCAACATCTGCAACTTTGCAGTCTTCACCTTCTCCATGCCTTGATAGGCATTTTTTAGAATATCCCATGCTTCTTTGGACTTTGTTGCTGCTGCAATCCGTGGAAAGACACTTTCATGTACTGATTGGAAGAGGAAAAAGAGGGCTTTGG
>APFE031062792.1:0-18790 GCA_000404065.3 Pinus taeda | reverse complement strand
TTGAACTAGTTGTAGTTAGTCTAACTGAAAAATAGACTAATGATGAGTGGTGTGAATTAATTATTAATTAATTCACTAATTATTAACTCATGAATACTCTGAGGAATACATCAGTTAACTCAGTGCATGGACAGTTGAGTGGAGACAAGTGTTAGATATGAGTGAAAGGGAAAGACAATTGTTAGTTGTGACTATAGTTGTGCATGAGAATTGCACAATCAATGGATTGAGTATTGCCAATGAGGATTGCATGGTATAGGCAAAAGGAATAGAAATTTGGAGCTGATTCTCATTTTATTCTCATGCAGGATTGCACAGTGGAGGCAGGCAAACAACGGAGGAGATTTGAGCCAGTGACTTGATTTAGATCTGAGCTAGTTTGTGTGTAACAGGTGGAGATAGTGCTGAGTACTTGTGAGGAGTATTGTACTATGTATTGTTACATGTTCTCAATCAATATAATATACAGATAGTTGGGGGTTTCAACTTTATGCTTTCCCCGGGTACATAATGTGTTGATATGTGTGACTGATGCTTTAATGTGTGCATGCGATTGTTTCTTAATTCCGCAAAATTGATGATCAACGTAGAGGAGGTTATGTATTATGCATGATTCCACAAATAGTGTATAATCAGGATAATCTCTGTGAATAAGTGTCATATTAGTCAAAATTTCTACATGGTATCAGAGCAGGTTGATTTGTAGAAAAAGTTCTATAGGATATCAAAACAAGGATTGATCATGAGATCTATTATTCAGAAAGTGTTTACATTTTATTTCTTCAGGAAGAGTTTGTAATCGGGCCAGGTAGCCTCTTGATTCATCCTTCTTTTGGAGGGTCAGATATCCGGTGAATGCCCATACAGTCGATCTCTGTACGAGAAATACTTTGTTCTCACAAATTTTAGATCAGAAGCGGTTGAGTTTTGAGCTAGTGGAATGGCACTCAAGGATAAAACTCAGAAACATTAAGTGTGAGAATGGAGACAGTATGCCCTAGTATCTTACGAAGTTCACCCAATGCAGGGATGAGTTGGGAAGTGTGGGGGTGACTGTCAATGATGAGGACTTGGTGAGCTTGGCTCTCCTTGGTCTTCCGAAGAGTTGGCATTCCTATCAAGACTCTATCAATGGTCAGGAGAAATTGCTAGGATGGGAGAGACTTTGGTCAGATCTTGTACAAGAGGAGATCAGGCAGAATACCAGGGACAGATCTTCATCAAAGGCATCTGATGAAGAAAATTTCACTTTAGCTGCCAAAGCAAAGAGGGGGAAGAACAAGAAAGCTTCTCATTCCGATGCGAAAGGCAAGAAGTGGGACATGTCCAAGGTGAAGTGCTTTCACTGTCACCAGCACGGACAATATGCCACAAATTGTCCGCAGAAGAAGAAAAATAAGCAAGCTGCTGGATCTACAGCGGGAGAGGCCTTAGCCTCATAGTTTGAGCTAGATTTTTTGCTGATCGCATGCTTGGTATCAAGTGTGATGGGATCGGTATGGTTCTTGGACAGTGGTGCATCTTTTCACATGACAGGAGATCGAGATTTGTTTTCTAATCTAGATGAGAAAGATCTTGGAGTGCACATCGAGATGGGTGATGATGGTAGATACAGTGCGACCGGTATCGGTACCATTTCCTTTGAGATGGAGTTTGGTAAACCCTTCGTATTGAAGGAAGTGATGCATGTTCCAGGATTGAAGAATCTTATCTCTGTGGCGATGTTAGAAGACAAGGGATATGATGTTGTTTTCAACGAAGGAAAGGCTTTCCTGTGCAGTAAGACAATTGGAGAAACCCGGAAGATAGGGGTTCGAGTCAAGAACCTTTATCAGTTGCATGTAGATGGCTACTCAGCAATGGCATGCAAGGCAAAAGGAGTGGTGAGCCAAGATGATGGCGAGATGTGGCACCGGAGATTGGGCCACCTTCACCATGGAGCCTTGAAGATACTACAACAGATTTCTACTAGGCTTCCTAAAGGCACTCTTGTGCAGTCAGATCAGTGCAAGGGGTGTATTTTGGGAAATTTTGTGAAAGCCACCTTTTACGAGAAGGATATTCACGCCACGACGATCCTTGAGAGAATTCACACAAACGTGTGTGGACCTTTCTCAGTTGCTTCGACAGCAAAGCATAGGTACTATGTGATCTTTGTTGATGATTTCTCCTGAAAGTGCTAGATCTTCTTCATGCAGAAGAAGAGCGAGACATACTCAAAGTTCTGTGAGTTTAAAGCACTGGTCGAGAAGGAATCGGGGAAGGAGGAGGCTCTTAGGAGTGACAATGGTGGTGAATTCATCTCTGGCGAGTTCAAGGATTTCTGCAGCGCAGAAGGGATTCGAAGAGAGCTCATAGCTCCCCATAACCCATAGCAGAATGGGGTTGCTAAGCGGAAGAACAGAATGATCGTGGGTGCTGCACGGGCGATGTTGCATGATCAGGGCCTACCCATTCACTTGTGGGCGGAGGCATGCAGTACTGTAGTATATGTGCAGAACCGTTGTCCTCACAAGATACTTGGCATGAGTACACCCGAGGAGGCTTATTCTGGTAAGAGGCCTGATATTTCTGATTTGAGGATTTCTGGTTCTCCTGTTTACATGCATGTGACAAAGGATTCCAAGAAGAAGCTGGAGCCGACCGCAGAGGTTGGGATATTTGTGGGGTACACTGATACGCCCCATAACTATCGTCTGTATTTGCCAGACAATCGCAAGACTGTTGTGCGATGGGATATAAAATTTCAGGAGGAGAAAGCCATGACGTGTTCACTTGAGAGGGAGCCACACTTTCATGCAGATGAAGAGCTATTAGTTCCTAAGGATGAGCTTCAGGATGTGGATCAACCACAAAAGGAAGTTCAAGGAGTGGAAGAGACCACTCATGCAACGCCAACCATCAGAGGGTGAAAGCGCACTACAGAAGCTGAGAGGCTGGCTCAAGATGCAGAGAAGGTTGTAGGAACACCTACAGCAGAGAGTAGGCAGAGATAATCACCGGATTGGTACACTGGATACATGGCTCTTGTGAGCAAATGTGTCTTGACGGAGCCATCCTGTTTCGAGGAAGCTGTGGAGGAACCCGCATGGGTAGATGCCATGGTGGAAGAGTATGATTCGATTGTCAGAAATAGTGCATGGGAGATTGTCCCAAGATCGGAAGGGAAACAGTGGTGGGTTCGCGATGGATCTACAAAGTGAAGCAGGCAGCTGATAGGAGTGTGGAGAATTACAAGGCAAGATTTTTTGCCCGAGGCTTCTCACAGATAGAGGGGATCGATTATGAGGAGACCTTTGCACATGTCGCAAGGTATTCTTCCATATGGACGATTCTTTCTCTCTCAACGCAGATGGGGTGGCACATTCATCAGATGGATGTGAAGAATGTTTTCCTCAACGGAGTCATTGAGGAGGAAGTGTACATAGAGCAGCCCGAAGGTTTCGAGATCTTCAGCAGTGAGTCGCATGTGTGCAGGCTCAAGAGAGCGTTGTATGGGTTGATACAAGCACCTCGTTCTTGTTACACATGGATAGATAGCTATTTCACCGAACTTGGATTCTCCAAGAGTGAGGCGGATCCTAACCTATACCAGATTATGGTGGAGGGTAAGTTGCTTATCATTGTACTGTTTGTAGATGATTTGATTCTAACGGGAGATGAGCTGTTGATACTTTCATGCAAGGAGGATCTTGCTCGGGAGTTTGAGATGAAGGACTTGGGCCTCCTTCATTATTTCATGGGATTGGAAATTTGGCAGCGCAGTGATGGACTGTTTGTTTCTTAGGGTAATTATGCTCGGGAGATACTGGAGAATTTCAACATGCATGGCTACAAGCTTGTTGATACTCCTCTTCCTGGAGGTTGGAGGAAGGAGGATGCTACTTCAGCGGAGGTAGTGGATGCCACTGTTTATCAACAGTTGGTGGGGTCGCTTATGTATCTGGTCAATACACGACTCGATATATGCTATGCTATTAACCAGCTTTCACAAGCTATGGTTAAGCCAACCAAGCTCTTCTGGAAGGTGGGCAAGCATGTATTGCATTATCTTAGAGGCACATCGAGATATGGATTGTGGTACAGACAGGAGGATGAAGTGAAGCTATGTGGCTTTTTGGATGCAGATTGGGTAGGGAGCCCAACGGATAGAAAGAGAACATCTGGAGGGATCTTCAGTATCGGATCGACAACAGTTTCTTGGTACAGCAGGAAGCAGAGATCCGTGACACTCAGTTCCATGGAGGCCAAGTATATGGCAGCAAGTTTGGCTGCATGCGAGGCTATATGGATGAGGAAGATCCTGGTCGGGTTGTTCGAGTCTCATTTGGATCCTACTGTGATTTACTGTGATAACCAAAGTTGCATTAAACTCTTGGCTAATCCTATATTTCATGATAGATCCAAACACATCGACATCAGGTACCATCATATTAGATATTGTGTGCAGTGGAGAATCATGTTACTTTCATATATTCCCACGGAGGATCAGGATGTTGATATCTTGACGAAGGCGCTCACCAGGAGAAAATTCGAGTACCATCGAGACAGGATAGGGGTTCCTGATAATCCATATCTTGTTGAGAGGGAGTGTTGAGAATGCAACAAGATGATGGAGCTTAGTGGAAAGAAGTCACCTTCACCAAGCGGGCCTGCAGGCTATTTTTGGCGCAAATCTATTTTTAGACATATGGATCATGGTCTATGAGTTGAGGATGCTATTTGTGGATGATTGGTCAAGTTGGTAAAAATATATGGACCTCTATTTTTAGACATATGGGCGGAGTCTATTTTTAGACTGTCAGGCTAAAAATAGAACCGTCGAATATTATTAGCCTTATATATTTGACTATAACATTATCTGTATTCTCTTGGAGCACTTCAGTTCGAGATGGATGTGGCACATGCAGCTGCCAAAGGAAATCGGTTCCTATGGGTACTGAGCTATTGCATGGAGGACTTTCAGTTAGCCTTCAATGATTGAGTTTCTGTGGAGTTGGATGAGCAGTTAATGAGTTGTGTTCAGTTGCTTAGTTGAATAGTTGTAGTTTGTCTAACTGCAATAGGACTAATGTGAGTGATGTGAATTAGTTATTAATTAATTCACTAACTATTAAACTCATACAGAACTGAAGAATACATCAGTTAACTCAGTGCATGGACAGTTCAGTGGAGACAAGTGTTAGGGATGAGTGAAAGGGCAAGACAACTGTCAGTTGTGACTATAGTTGTGCATGTGATTTGCACAATCAGTGGGATTGAGTTGCCAATAAGGATTGAGTAGTGTCACACAAGGGAAATACGAGTTTGGAGATTCATTCTCATTGTATTCGCTATGTAGGATTGCGTAGTGGAGGCAGGCAAGCAACAAAGGTGATTTGAGACAGTGATTGATTCAGATCTGTGTTGTATTGTGTGTAACAGGTGGAGCTAGTATTGTACTGTGTATTGTTACATGATCTCAATCAATATAATATACAGATAGTTGTGGGGTTTTCAGCTTTATTCTTTCCCCGGGTACATACTGTGTTGATATGTGTGATTGATGCTTCAATTTGTGCATGTGTATGTTTCTGAATACTGCTAAATTGATGATCAACGTAGAGGAGGTTATGTATTATGCATGATTCCGCAAATAGTGTATAATCAGGATAATCTCTGTGAATAAGTGTCATATTATTCATGAAATTTCTACATTGGAAGTATGCATCAAAACTTGAAAGACGAGAGACAAGCCATTATTTGGAGATGTTTTATAGCGTAAAGTATAGAAATCTGGTTAGTGGTGTTGATATACTCGATTTGCATAGTTGTCCCTCTTCAATCCAGTTTACAAATATAATTGAAAATGAATGTCTTTTCTAAGAATGTTTTCATTCTCTTACCGACCGGCAGGTGTGTTACTCAGTAAATCATCATTAGAATATAGATTTTTTTTCAAATAATATTACAAGTGTTTTCTTGCTTTGGTTTTTAGTTTTTCATTGCATTCAAGGTTTCAGCTATGAGAAGGTACCAACTGGTATTAGAGACTACTATAAGGGCTTTTAGGGTTCTGCATTTCTAATTTGATTGCAATCCTTCTTTTCAAGAATTCTCCTTAAAATCCCATCTCTGGTTTTTGTGGTATTACTTCAAAATTCCCATCGAGAGTTTCTTTAGAAAATTCAAAAACCATTCCAGTGATTCACAGGCATTTGCCTTATGTAGTTGGTGATCAATTGTGTATAATCAAAGATATCAATTGTTTATAATTAAATAAGGAAGACCACTTGCTGAGTAATATTTCCCTTGCTATTTTGTATATTGCAAATCAAACCCTACATTTTACCCAATTTACTGGTGCACAGAAATTGAACATTTAAACTCTCCATCTTCCCCATCTAAGGGAAATGTGACAGAAAAATCTACAGAGGTTTGCAACACTATAAGTAATCTAAAACTAAGTTTTACTTACTGCAATTTTCCTATATGGAAAAAAGTCTGCTTGCAATGCTTAATGTCTTACACCAAACAATTGAATCTTAATATTATACAATATATTGAAGGACTGCTATTTAATAATGTTTCTTTCCTCAAAATTTTGGTGTCAATGTTTTGACATACTTCTGAAGCCCATTTGTGTTCGTTACTCTCCTGCCTTCTCTGTCATTCGTTGTTGACAATTACCCCCATGACCACCAATGGATCCCTATTTTATAGATCCCCTCTTGGAAAGGTGTGGCTCTCTCTAAGGCACCTCCAACAAATAGGGTATTTGATTAATCTTCATAGCCCAAGTCAAAAGTGTCTATAGTTCGACAAATGGAAAGTGGATAATGTAATAAATCCTTAGCATTTCTTCTACTTCCCCACCGTTAGTTCTCTTGTCATCCAAGCTTGAGTCTTCTTCTCATCCTAGTTTTCCTTGCACAAATTAGTTTTATATTTATTTTGAAAAATGATAAGCAAACAATAATTACCAGCAACACAACATTCATGGGAATATTGTCCATATATACACAGTTGGATGTATATGCACAAAGATCCAATTGTGGTTATGTTTTATATTTATTTTGAAAAATGATAACCAAGCAAGCCTATTAGAGAGCCTTAGGCTCTACTGCCTTGATTTTATATTGAATGATTTGTGTATATGTTTCTTCTAAAATTTGGTCAAAGACAATGACTTGGAAATGTAGAAACAGGACTGGCTTGAACTTGATAAATATTTAGATTTATCTTTACATCCAAAGTAATGGAACCAAATAGTTAAAATAGTTCTGATTACTATAGCAGCACTCGATTGAAATGATAATTGTTTGCAACTTTTGCTGCCAACTTACAAGATCATAAAGTCATGACTCATGTGAGTACTTTGTTCTTGACAAGAGGAATTGTACTTCTGGGTGAGTTTTCAAGGCACCTTGATCATCTTTTGTTAGTTGCTATTAGTGGGAAGTTAATCCTGTAGAGTAGTCGTGAATAATAAATCAACCCTAATTAGAAAGCTCCACATTCAACTAAGGTTCAAAGAATTCGGATTGTTGGTTGAGACCACATTCATGACCCAGACAAGTTCATCTATTAATGCGTAGCAAAACCTCCATAAAGAGTGTTCATATCCATCCATTTGGCTGTATCCTTTTAAAATGCATGTGCAGTACCCTGCGTGAACTCGTTCTGGGGGCATGTGATAGATTGTCTTAATCTTTCAAAGTAGTTCATCTATTAATGCCACAACAAAACCTCCATAAAGAGTGTTCATATCCATCCATTTGGTTGTATCCTTTTTAAATGCATGTGCAGTACTCTGTGTGAACTCGTTCTGGGGGCATGTGATAGATTGTCTTAATGTTTCAAAGTATTTAATAGCTATTATTTTCTGGAGAAAATGACAAATCTTATTGGGAAGACCATCTAGATAGATTTAAATTTTGTTACGAGAAGACAGAGATATGACCATAAAAATATGGAATGGAACAAGGAGGAAAGGAATTTTGGGATCTCAGAATTGAGAAAACAGTTTCTCATGGAGGTGGACAGAGAAAATAAGTTAAGAATTCATGATCACTTTTGTGATTTAAGAAGAGATGTTGCCAGCCAAGAAAAGTCTCCAGGCTTTTGATAAAATAGGTTTAGAAAGCATGATCACCTTCGATATTTGAGAAGAGATATTGCTAATCAAAAGAAGTCTTTAGGATTATCAAGAAAAGCCTTCAGGCTTGTCACGGTAGTCTTTGGCATCCATTCATGGTTTGTTGCAGGCATCATATGTAAGCACTTAAATCATTCATCAATATAGTTTATTTAGGAGAAACCTGTGTACTATGTTTTAATTCTTCATTGTTTGATTTTCCCTAACAGTATCATGTAAGCTTCTATGTCATTAATGTTGAACAATTGCACACGATGAACTGTCATGATACGGACATTGACATTGCAAATGAATTGTAGGTGCTTCCTTTGCAGCGAAATCTGATTTCGGGTTTTTATCCCCTTTGGAA
Organism: Pinus taeda; assembly: GCA_000404065.3. Lineage (NCBI taxonomy): Eukaryota > Viridiplantae > Streptophyta > Pinopsida > Pinales > Pinaceae > Pinus > Pinus taeda. The sequence continues at coordinate 10,304 of APFE031062792.1, read as the reverse complement.
TTGAGGGGAAATAAGTTTTTGAGGCAATGACATGTGGTCTTCCCACATTTACAACATGTAATGGAGGTCCTGTTGAAATTATTGTGAATGGGGTGTCTGGATTCCATATTGATCCATACCATGGGGATTCTACAAGTGAACAAATTGTTGACCTTTTTGAGAGGTGCCAGACAAATCCCACTTACTCAAACAAGATCTCTGATGCTGGTTTGCAACGTATCTATGAAAAGTAAGTTTAGGGCCAGATTTCATTTTTCATATAATTTTTTTCATTTTTCATATGGTTCCATAGATCGCACATGGCCTCATGAGCATGTAAATGAAAATATTCAATTAAATTTAACTATATACATCCATCCATACAAGTTGATATTGGGAATGGGTCTTTGTAGGTATACATGGCAAATTTATGCTGACAGATTAATGACATTTTCTGGGGTTTATGGATTTTGGAAGTATGCATCAAAACTTGAAAGACGAGAGACAAGCCATTATCTGGAGATGTTTTATAGCGTAAAGTATAGAAATCATGTTAGTGGTGTTGATATACTCGATTTGTAGATATGTCAGTATTATGGTCATTCTTACTTGCTCTAGTTTCTTGATAGGGGTATGACCCCTTACTTTGAGTTGTCCTTCTGGCTACTCAAAGGTTCTGGAATACTGATGGGGATAAAACATTGCTTAATAGTGAGAAATTCCACTCCTAATCCCAAAAAAAGATAGGATGATAGAATGAAGTCCAATATCAATGGATCCCAACATGTGTTGGGTGATCCACACTTAGCATTAATAATTTGATTTGTTGATATTTGTTTAAACATGGACCAAAAGGATTTTTAAAAGGATCATAAAATTTTGACTCAAATTCTCAAAAATAAATAATTTGTTTGAAAAATGGAAAGTTTTTTCTTTAGAAAACCTGCTACATTCAACAATTATGATCAAACAACATAACTTTATCATTATTATTTAAAATTAAATGTATATTTCATATGCCATGAATCTCCTTGTATATTTAAGTTTTTTTCTTATATTTAATATTGTAGTTCTCTTTTATGTAATTAATCCTTACATTTATTTTAATATTTATTTTACTAGATTTATCATACGTATGCATGTTATATAGATATTGCATCAAATCGAAGCATTCAGTTATTCTTATACCACTTTCAAACAACATAACTTTACCACTATTATTTAAAATTAAATGTATGTGTCATGACTCTCCTTGTATATGTTAGTTTTTTTCTTCTATTTATGTCTTACGACGTTTCCTTTGCAGCATGTGGTGCCAATGCTAGTGTAATTTCATTCGAAAAGTTACGAGAACTAAAAATGAAACGAACTTCCAGACATTTAAAAGAAGTTGTAGAAGATTGTTCAAGAGAGCTTTTTGGCAGGTTGGAGGATGGTAGCTTTGAGGAAGAAGACTTTAACTATTACAACCATCTTGTACATGCTGCAAATGGTCTTCTTCATTGTGACATGGAGGTTTTATTAATAATATTATATTTTATTTCTTTACTTTCTTCCATTGTGTTCTATTTTAATTTCAATTTTATGCACTAGTTCATTGTTCGAGAATGGTGGTTTAACTTGATTATGCATTATTCTCGAACATATTAAATGATTTTAAATACTTTGGAATACTTGATATCTAGATTTTTAAAATCATATTTTCAGTTGATTGGTTGTAGGTTTAATTCCACGAGTACATGATATTTAGAGTTATGTGCATCATAAATTCAAATGTCATAAAAACCAATTCTTTAAATTTATTTTATTTTATTGTCATTTTCACTATTTTCCTTCACTGAAATTATTAGCCATTATTTGATTTGTTCAGGTTGTCTAATGTCTCACATATTACATTTAATTTAATAAGTCTCCAATATTTGTTATTACAAATTATTGAATTAAATTATTCTAATTGTTATGTAGGTTAAATAATAATAATACTTAATGTTATGTTATTTAAACCACATAGTTCAATCAAATCTATTTAACACAAGTTTTGCTTCATATCTATATATAATATATATATATATATATATATAGTATATATATATATATATATATTTATAATTAATTTAATTATTTCTCACTAACCTTTATAAAGTATGATATATATTAATTTACCTCATTTGTCATTAATGAAGCTTTAATTTAATAAGTTTTCATGAGTAATGTACCTACCATCTCTTTTTCCTTTTTCCTGTAAAGTATTATTTTATTTAAAATACTCTTTATTCAATAATTTGGCTTATTTATTTATATGAATTAGGAAATCTATTTACTTCACACTATTTTACAACGACTATTCAATTTTGATTATCACGACGGAATATCCCCTATGGTGAAAGGGAGTCCAGCCCTTGTCACCTAGAGTGGGAGGATCTAGGATCCTTAGTGATGTCGTCTCAAGTTGTCCTTAGTTACCGGGACATTTTAAGCACCAACATTTTTTGGCGCCGTTGTTGGGGAACGAAGGTATAGTTTTCATTTCCTTTGGTATATGAGTTATTGGTTAAATTTGTGATCTGTTGGTGGATAGGGTCACATTTGTATGTGCCTTATAGGGTTTAAGGTAAATATTTTTTATTTATTTGTTCACCTGACAGCTCCTAAATTTATTTTATTATACATTTTGATTCAATGGTGGTTTTAAGGATTTATTCTTGTTTTGCTCTTTTGAATTTTTATGATATTACGGGTTCTCCACATGATTTACCTAACATAGACATATGGGATTCTCACCTGCCTCATTTTCGAAATGATAAAGGGAATAATCCAATGAAACACCTTAGAGATTTCCACAACAACATTATGAAGATGGGAGTACACCATGAAGATGTTCTAATGAATTTATTCATGATGTCCTTGGAAGGCGATGCCTGGAAATGGTACATAAGTCTCCCTCCTGGTACAATTTCCTCTCTCAAATATTTTCATACAAGTTATCATGATTATCATAGATGTATGTATCCTATAGGATTACTTGACTTTGACTGTTGCAAACATTATAATGATAACAACCTTGAAAACGAATATGATCATAACAATGAACCTAAAATGGATTATGAATATGAAATAGAAGGCAACATTGATGAATCTAACTTTGAAAACCTTGAAGAATCATCTTCTACGTATGTGCTAATGAACATGATGTGTTGTCAAAGCTTGAAAATCATGAACAAGACACTTCTATTTCTTTAATAGAATAACATACAACACATTTATCTCGTTAAGGCGTTTTAGGTGTTTACTGTAGCAGTCTAAGTGTTTTTTGTTGTCAACCCAACGGTTTACTGTTGTGGCTGGTGGGTAGTTTTTTTGCTGAGATGGACGAGGAACTAGTGAATTATTCTTCAGAACCATTAGAATCGGTGCCAATATAGACAAAATCTCCACCTAAGCAATCAAGAATGGAGTTTCTGGTGCCAGATGGTTCGACGGAGCTGAAGGTTTGTTCCCCAATGTCATCTATGGTGGGAGTCTTCACCGATTCCTCATCTTAGGATTTTTTGGAATTTTTTTTGTCATCCCAAGGTAAAATATCTCTAGGGGTTCATCGGTATGGGGTTTTGGAGCATCAAATTTGGTATTACGTGCAAAATTTCTCGGATGAGAACATGGTACCCTCCTTGGCGACACACCGCTTCCTTGAACATTGTTTAAACCCTATTATTTCATCTAGACTGATAACAGAGGACCCTAAGTGGATTGAAGTAGCGGAGGTAACCAAGTAGATTATAAGACTTGACTCATATACAGATCAAAATTTTCAAGACAGGGGTCAAACTTCGAGGGGTGGTGTAGAATAACATGGTGGAAATTTGAAGGGGTCTGAGAAAACCCATGGGGGTATAAATACGGCCTTGCCCTTTGGATTTTTTGCTAGAATCTCTGTGAGCGTTTCTTCGACTTACTGGGAGGAGATTAGGGTTAGTGAAGCTAAATCAAACCCTAACGCTTCTCCGGAGTCTGTGGAAGAGGTTATTGATAAGAAAAAAGAGAAAAAAATCAAAGAGTACAAAAGTAAAAAAGCGAGGGAACCTATTGGTTATTGGAGAAGGTATTTAGCTAGATGAAGTAATCGATACAGTGGATCGAGTACTAGTGGGCAGAGTTTGGGGGTGGAATTACACATCAGCTCACCTGAAAAAGTTGGCTACATAAGTCTGGGGCTAGGTTTTAGATGTACTGTCATTGGTGGTTACAATGACTAGGGTTGGTTTGCCTTTCATTTCAATAGGGTCGAACACACATCTTGGGTCTTGTCAAAATACTGGCACATTGAATTATCTGCCATCATGCTGAAAAGATGGTCACGTCTCTTTGAACATGAGCGAGAGAAATTAGGGGCGGGTATTATATGGGTTAGGCTGCTTAGTTTACCTCTTCAATTTTGGATTGAATATGTCTTTAGAAGGATTGGGGATGATTTGGGTTTTTTTATTTTATTATGATAATACTTTTCAGGAGACTCGAAAAATGGATTTCGCCTGAATTCTAGCTCACCTTGAAACCAGGGAGAGTTTGGTGGAAAGTTTGATTCTTCAGTGTAGGGGTCATACTAGAATGCAGAAACTTGATTATGACGGAGTATCATTTAGGTGTAGGCAGTGTCATGAAGTGGAGCACATTTATAAGGAGTGACCCATGCTTTCCAAAGAAAATCCTAGTGGAGCAGAGTTAGTGGAAGATAATGATGTGCAGCGGCTCAAAGCAGATAATGGTGCTTCGATACCCACTCCTCAGCAAAGCTCAATTCAGAGGACTAAGGTAGTTGGTAGGGCTTGAGGTTGACATGCACCTTATCATAATATTCCTTCTCCAATGGTCACTCGTGCAAGGGCATCTCCATCTGTGCCCCTCCCGGGTATCGATCTCTCTCTGGTTTATCTCGCCCTGTTGTTAGTCATGGGGTGGTTCTATCATTATGAAACTTTAATACTATCAAATACCCTATTGCATATATCCCTATATGTTGCATGACACCCTTCCCTGTCATTCCTTTTGAGGTCCTTGATGTGGGTTCCCCATTAGCTTAAGATTCATCGAAATCCCATGGCATTCATAGATATAATATGAGATCGTTAGACACAAATCATGTTGTGTCAAGGGGGGGGGGGGGGGGTATAGGTCCTTCATCAGCTCCTAAATATACTAAATTTCATAGAGGTCGACAATCCTATATCTTGAAAGCTATTCATAAAGATATTATGGAAATCATAGAGGGAAGACAGTTATCTATAAATGGGTTTCTTAGAGAAAAATGCGCCCTCAACGTTCTCTCTTGTTGAAGTGGTTGTATTTTAACTACAGGGAGATGGCTAGCCCCACTAAAAAACTAGCCATCAGGTGTCTTACTGATTCTGAAAGGTCGGATGCGATTCTCTTACAGGAAACATTGGGAATAGTTTGGATGTAGTTTCTTTTTTGGAATTTGTAGTGAAGGGATGGTATTTTATGCACTTGACGCTAGAGGCAAATATGGGGGTATCGCCATAAGCATCAACTATAGAATGATCAAGCTCTTGAATGTTTGGGAGAGAGAAGGATTAATTGCGGCTGATATGGTCTCTGAAGAATTTGGTATGGAAGTTAGGATGGTAAATTTTTATGGACCATGTCACAATCGAATGGATTTCTGGGAAGAAATCATGAGGTTGTTGCTCATATAACCCAGTAACATAATATTGGGTGGAGATTTAAATTTTTCTTTGAGTAGTGCAGAATCTTGGGGGAGTCAAGTTGGTGTTCAGATATGAATCATGAAATTCACCCAATTCCACATTAATTGTCAACCTGGGGCTTGACTGGTTATTTCAAGGCTAGCATGCAAGGTATATGTAGGCCACATTTTCCCTACCCTACATTGAACATTCAATTATAAACTTAACAATGTGTAACAACAAGCAATAAATGTAACAACAATAAGAGTAATAGCAAGTTAAGACTCACAGCAACACACTGATAAATCATTCACAATAATAAATAAATCAACATAAATAAACCTATGCACGCATCTAATCCAACAACACCTAGTCAGGAGAGTGGGCCCAACTCCCTTTTCAGGGCTGTGGCAAGATCAAGAAGTCACGAAATGCTCAGAAGATCAAAATTTCATTAATCAAAAGAACTTTACAAAAGTATGCCATTATAGACTCAGATTTAGCGTATTTCTCTTGTGACCTTAACGACCGGATTTCACAAACCCGTAACTCTACGTATATAATTGATAAAACACTAACAAACCCTAGAATTATGTCAGGTGTCTTCCTACAATTACATAATGGTTTCCAAGGTGAAATAGAATATAAAGATAACATTGCACTGGTTGAGAGATTGATCCAATGCCCAAGGATAGAGCTGCCAGCTCGATGGTCACCATTCATTGAACCATGGTTTTGGTCATCATTCCTACAAATCTGCAAGAATAATCGAGTTAGCGAGCTTCTTAGGCAATAATCCCCTAAAACTATGCTTCATTAATTAATAATTCACAAAGACATGAAAAGAGGCATACCTATGCTGTTTAGAATATAAATCGACCAAAATTTGTATTAAATGGGTACAGGAAAGGGGTAAAAAGGTGGGTAAAAAAAGTATGCAAATTTATCAACCAACATCTCCCCCCAACTAGCCTTTCTACATGTCCTCGGAAGCTTATACCCATCTGTTTTGAGGACTTCCTTCCACAAATCCTCGCCTACCATGTAAGTTGGGGTATACTGATCAGCGATCAACCAAATAATGGGGAACCAGAATGTCATACCCATCCATCAGGACCCACGATGTTGTATACATGAATTATACCAAGGTATTCTATCTAAAGCCTGAGAAAAATTTGGGGCCCCAAAAGGTTGACGTGTCCTAATGGATGATGACGATAACATCCACCGTTTTTAGCAGTTGTTCCGGGCCTCCTCCTGAAAAATATATATATATATATATATATATATATATATATATATTTATATATATATATATATATATATATATATTATATATTGTGTACACATGTCAACATTTGTCCCTTTTGTCCTTCGATCTCCAAGAAGGTATGGTGTCTGTTATAGATGTTCACAGACTAGCAATGCGCCCTCTGAAGGACAAGTAGCCTGTTTGCTTAGTTCTCTTTGAACGTGTCAAAGGATTTCTTCCGCTTAACCTGATTAACCGTGTAAAAGGTGAAGGCTCTCATCTGTATATCCCCCATGTATGGCACCAGGTTAAATGACTGATCATTGCCCATAAAGTAATAATGCATGTAGAGTTCCCACATAAGGTGTTGGTTCAGGGTATTGCGACCCCTCAGGACACGTAAAAATTGTATTAGATCTTTTATCACATGGCATATTTCCTAATGAATTATTTCCAAACAAAAGAATAAATAATGTTCATGGAGGAACAGAGCATAACTGTGAGCAAGAGGTCGGAAAGCCATTACTTGCTATGTTAGAGCAAACATTTCATCCTTGTCAGCCTTCAGTAGCTGCACCTGCTCTTTTAGTTCGTTGATCTTCTTTTGTTGCTTCTCCTACTTCCATTTTTCTTTCTCTATCTATTCCATGTAATTAGTAACTAGTTTCACAACTTGCTCATGAATCTCTCTAACTCCTTTCCAGTGGGCTTCCAAAGAAATCGAACCCTGTTGAAGGCAAGATGAAGTAGCCTACCACTTCTGAATCTTTGCAATAAAAAAAATTCTCGTGACTCGAATAAATTTAAAAACGACTTAGTTTGTGCAGATGCTAAAGTTATGGGCCTGCCTTTGGTCTGCACTGCTGTTGAGTACCTTTCCTTAAGGGGATGCCTCCTTTTTTTACATTTCTTAAGAAATTATTGTTTGACAACAACCTCTTCCATTGGTCTCGCGACCGGTGTGAGGTTTGGTGGACTGTCGTTAATAAATTCATCAACTGGCTCCTGCTTTACCCTGATCTCCTCTATTTTATCCTCAATTCAGGGAACAACCCCAACTCCTTATTCTTCGGGTATCTGGACCTCCATATCTTCCCTTGGTGGCTCTATAGTCATTGCAGGCCCTTGTATGGTAGTGTCTTTGATACCCTTTTCTTGTGGCTACTTCGCTGCCCGATCATCCTCTTCCTTGTGCTCAGATAATGGTTCTAGCCCTTGTGGGTTAGTTCCAAGATTAACATTCTCCTCTAATGGCCCTGTGGAGATAATATCGGCCACCAATTCTTTAGTTTATCCTTCGGTTGGAACTGGTTTTTGTGTGACAGTGCCGACCACTGATTCTTTAATTTTTCCAATTCGTTCACCAGTCGACACTGTTTCTTGTGTAACAACATCAAAAATGGTGTTTGTAGTTGTCCCGACAAATTTTAATATCGCGGAGAGACTTTTTCTTTCACCAAGAATCTAGAGCAACAAAATTTCCTTACCCCTCTTAGAAAAGAAGAAACAAATGGAGAATGAGGAATATTTTCTTCAATTTGAATTCTTCTAGTGCCTGCTGCTTCAGGTCCCTCAATTCCTTCTCCTTCCCCTTTCTCCATTTGCTGGTAGGTGATCCCTTTTTCTTTTTCTGCTTATGCTTCTTCCAAATTGTCCTCTTGCTCAGTAATTGACATTGGCTCTTGTAGAGCCATGTCGATTATGGCCCATGTTCCCTCCAAGGGTTCCTCATTCGCTTGAGCAGGTGATGTTGGTTCTTGTGTATCAGCACCACCTACAATTTCATCCAAGGACTCCTCATTTGTTTGGGTAGGTGATTCTAGTTCTTATGTAACAACACCACCTACAATTTCATCCAAGGGTGGAAATTCTTCCATCATATTGACAGTCGACACTGGTTCTTGTGTAACAATGTCACCTACATCTTCTTCTGTCTCCATTGCTTCCACTTCTAGGTCAGCCATCAACTTTGGTTCTTGTGTGACAACGTCCTATGCTATCCATTTCTCTATTGATGATCCTACATTTTCTTCTTCCATTAGGCCAACAATCGATGTTGGTTCTTGTGTAGCTGGTCATCTGCGGCCTCTTATTCTACCACTAATTCTTCTTCCTCCTCCCTTGCTGACATCATAGCCACAAGTTCTTCCTCTACTAGCTCAGTGAATTGTGGCCAATCCATAAAAGTTTGTGACAGGACATGTACCACCAATAGTATAACAAGCCCATGGTTGGTGAGAACCACCAATTCTTATCGAGATTGATGAGAAGAATGTGCCATTAACTGAAGAATATTCCACAGAAAATGTGGCATATCCAAAGAATGACATGACAGAACCAAAGGCATGCAAGAATCTTGAAATGATATTTAAACAAGGTAGAAAATCGATCTTCACAAGTAATATACCTCATAAAAAAATATGCGACCTCGGCCCATGGATATGGAAAATATTTTGGATCATACCCCCTACCCTTTTGGACCATTGTTTCTCCTACCTGTAAAAATAACTCTAGGAATTCTGGCAAAGGATATTTATGAGAAAACCATTTCTTCTCTCCCTGCAACAATCCACTGATAATTGAAATAAATTCTTCAGTGACGAAAATATCCAACCCACAAACTATGGAATAATTTCCATCCAAATTCAATGTGAATTCAACTGTGACAGCTTCGTCAAATCCCTGCAAGCTCTCAAAATAAGTATGCCATCCTACATCTAGAAAAACCTTCCATACATCTACATGGCGTCGAACTTGCACTGTATTTTCATTTCGTGCCTAACAACTTGCCCACCCATTCTACAGTTTCTCTATAGCAGCAGTCGGAGTAACAACAAGACCATTGAGGAGAGAGTCGACCAGTAAGTTTATGATTGCAGGGTTGCAGTGGCGAAGGATGCGGTTATAATGAAATTCGGGAAGGTGTTATGGGGAAAATCCATAGCAGACTATGGTAATAATGAGTGGTAATTAAGGAAATTAATCATAGCATTGGAAAGGACCGTTGATTAATATGATTGTACTTATCTCAAGTTCCAATGCTTATGGATAACTATGCGAAGTATGTGGGGATTGTGGAGTGTACTTGCTGGCACAAGGTTCGATGGTGATAATGACAAGTCACATTGCAATTTAATTATAACATATTTTTCATTTATTATAATACCTCCCCCCAACTAATGGATGATTGTCCATGGTTGTAGGTTTTAACCCCGTACAGAAATTACCTGCATACGAATTATAAATCACATGAAAAATAAAAATGTGAGAGCATAACACATAAAACACATATACACAGATATTTCCCACTGGATCCCAAAACCGGGACTACCAGCTTGATTTTTCATTATGTTCCTTTCAATGTTACAATA
>APFE031062766.1:0-17988 GCA_000404065.3 Pinus taeda | reverse complement strand
CATGCGATGCTTTTTTTGTTGGCCAGAATCAAATAAATTTTCCAATGAGTGCATGGTCCCTCATATAATGGATTCTGCCATTGACTCTGTGACCGGGTAGTTCTACTCTGGGCCTTTCCGCTGCTATGGGTTTTCATGTATTCGAGGTTACCTTGGGTACCTCTATGTGCATTGTATTTCTTTCTGGTATCTCATTATTTCTTCCTGATTGGTTGAGGGGCGCATTTATTTTGTCTTGCAAAGGGGGTTCTCTATGGACCTCTTCCTCATGTTCCGACCCTGAAGGTAGCGATCCAACTTGCGCCAACAGTTCTCTCTCGACTTCTGGGGAGGGCTTTGAGGCCCCGCCCTGAGATTTTCCCATATCCGTTCTCGCTATACCAATGTTTTGTTTTTTTTTGTTCAATTGCTACTGCGGCGCCGCTGTGACGGTGGACTCTGCATCGTTGCAAGGTTTCCTCAAACCCTAGTTGAAAAGCACGCTAGCCATCCCTCCTCAAACTAATAAAATAACAAATTTATATTACCTTACACTAAAATATATATATTTTATCATTAACACAACTAAATGTGGTTTATAATAAAAAACGAATAAAGAAATATATGATTATAAAAAATAATTAAATTATATATATAATATATAGTATATTTTTTAGTTAATGGAAAAAACAAAACAACTCGAGCTTGTTGAGCTTGTCGCAATAATAAAATAGTCGTTAATAAAACAAAAGTGAAAAAACATAATAATAAATTTAGTGGAAAAACAAAAAGGAATAGAGAATGAAACTAATAATAGAGAAACTATTTAATCCTCTATCTACATACTCCATTTATAAAAACAATTTAATAAAGTTTAGGGAGAGTATCTACAATTCAGGCCATTGTGCGATGTCATTCTATCTGGTTTGAGATTCACCTAGGGAGAAGATGATGGGCGGAATGAGGTTTTCAATGAGGGAAAGCATTGGAGTAAGATCTATGAAGGTTCTCAGTAACAACAATTTGAAATTACAATTTCTTATAACATCATTTCTTCCACGAGCGACAACGACTTTTTCGTTCATTCTTGTTGCGGTAATAGAGGTTGAGATAAGACACAAATGAAATACTTTGTGAAATGCTCAAGAAATTAACAGTAATGAACGACATTGTAGAAATGAAAGGACTAGGGTTTTGATGGATCCAAACATTGGAGAATAACAAGGTGCGAGTAATATTAAAATTTACCTCGAATTAAATGGGTTTCATGGTGAACAATGCTTGTTAAAATATAAAAACATAATAACATAGATAAATAGTGAATTGAAATAAAGAATAACAGAATGAAATATAATCAATATAGATAAAAACGAACTACAATCAAGAAATATTTTCGAGGGATAACGATCAGTATCCTAAAACCAATTTGCCTAGCTTTCACTCGATAACACACCAACCTTAAATTTGAACAACACGACATCAATTTTTCTCGATAATAAGATGGTGGAAGGAATTGAGTTGAGTCAGATTTTTTGGAGTCACTTTGAAAATTCATAGAAATCATTTGGTAGTGTTTATGAATTGGCTTCGGCGTGTAATGGTGGATTTCTTGAAGGACCAATTTCCGCTCGAGTAATAATGACCTATTGTAACATAGGACGCCTAGATCATCTAAAGAGATCAACTAATTTAACTCTCAAGCCTTTGATCAACGTTGATGTAACTCTCAAATCTCCCTATATCTTGGATAAATACATTAATATTACTATTTATTTAATTCTCAACTCTCAAAGAATATTATATCGCTTGACCAAACAAACACAGTTGCAAAAAATGGATGAAAAACTAACCGTGAATCCTGGCTGGCTTCATCCTCATCCAAACACACACAAAATGGACGAGGAATGAACCGTGAGGGCTGGCTGGCTTCATCCCCATCCCAACACACAGATGCATATGCTCCAATGCCATTACACACTCAGGCCTTAAAGAATGCGCTCAACCCATAGAAGCAATTGTCGTGGTTGTATGAGCTCTGCACAAGCTATTTTAATGACTCTGTGTGATATGCAAATGTTTTCAGAATCCTTCCCCTCTTAGCTATGCTTTTCTCTTGAGGCTTTTAACTTTGTTATAACAGAAACCTCATTAAATTTTACGCTTTTTTATGCTTAAATCATTTCTCTTTTATCATATTGTGATTAGAATATTTTGTTTTTGGTTTTTTCCGCGGCTTTTAACTTTGTTATAGCGGCAACCTCATTAACCTCATTACCTCATTAGCTTTTGCGCTTTTTTCGCATAAATCATTTCTTTTTTCATATTCTGATTAGGATATTTTGTTTTTGGCTTTTTTCCGAGGTTTTTAACTCTCTTATAATGGAAAATAAACCCTAAATCATAAACCCTAAGTCCTAAGCATTAATCCCTAAACCCCAAACTGCAGACATTAAACCCTAAACCCTAAGCATTTTATAACATTTTAAAAATTGTTTTTTTTATTTTTATTTAAGCATTTATTAAAAGAATTTACTAAAGTGTTATAAACCCTTAACCCTAAACTGTAAATGACAAACCCTACACCCTAAACCCTAAACACTAAACCTCACACCCTAAACCCTAAACCCTAAGCATTTTGTAACATCTTATAAAAATTTCTAACTTTTATTTAAATGTTTATTAACAAGATTTACTAAAGTCTTATAAACCATAGACTCTGAACCCTAAACCCTCAGAAATTTATAACATTTTAAAAAGTGTTTTTTAACTTTTATTTAAGTGTTTATCATAAAAATTTACTCAAGTCTTATAAACCCTAAACCCTAAGAATTTCATACCATTCTAAAAAGAGTTGTGTAACTTTTACTTATGTTTTTATCAAAATAATTTACTAAGGTATTATAAACCCTAAACCATTAAAACTAAACCCTAAACTATAAACCGTAAACCGAAAAATCTAAACCCTAAGCCTTTTATAAGATTTAAAAAAATGTTTTGTAACTTTTGTTTAATTGTTTATTAAAACTATTTACTAAAGTGTTATAAACCCTAAACCCTAAACCCCAAACTATAAAACCTATACCTTATACCCTAAAACCTAAACCCTAAGCATTTCATAACATTTAAAAAAGTGATTTGTAACTTTTTTTACGTGTTTATTAAAAGAATTTACTAAATTTTTATAAAATTTAAACCCTAATCCATAAAACCTAAACCCTAAACGCTAATTAATTTATATAATATTAAAAAGTGTTTTGTAACTTTTATTTAAGTATATACTAAAATCATTTACTAAAGTGTTATAAACTCTAAACCGTAAATGCTAAAGCCTAAGAATTTTATAACATTTTAAGAACCTTTTGTAACTTTTATTTAAGTGCTTATTAAAAGAATTTACTAAAATGTTATAAACTCTAAATTCTAAACCCTAAACCCCAAATCCTATACCCTAAGCCATAAACCCTAAGAATTTTATCAGTATCTATAATAAGGGAATACAAAACATCTGTATGTGATTGTAGGAGGGAGAAAATTGTCGTACACGGATACCCCAACCTTTGTTTTCCACCCTTCTCCATAAACCTGTTTTCTTTTATTTATTTTTCTTCATAACTCCTCGAGGCTCAACATGATGAATGAATTATGTGTAATATGTAGCAAAGGATACCCACTTAAAGTGGGGTGCTTCATCCCTAAACCCTAAACCCTAAACCCTTAACCCTAAACCCCAAAACCTAAACCATAAACCCTAAACCCTGAATCCTAAACACTAAACCCTAAGAATTTTAGAACATTTTAAAAATTGTTTTGTAAAATTATTTAAGTGTTTATTAAAAAAAATTCTAAGGTGTTATAAACCCTAAACAAGAACCCTAAACACCAAACCCTAAACCCTAAATTGAAAATGTTAAAACTTAAATTGTAAGCATTTTATTAAGTGTATAAACCTTGAAATGTAAACCCTAATCCCTAAAGCCTAAACTCCAAACGCTTAACCCTAAACCCTAGACCCTAAACCTCAAACCTTAAATCCTAAACCCTAGGCATTTTATAAAAATTTTAAAAATGTTTTGTAACTTTTATTTAAGTTTTTACTAAAGTGCTATAAACCTTAAACCCTAAACTCTAAACCATATACCCCTAACCCTAAACCCTAAACTGTAAACTGTAATCCCTAAGTATTTTCTAACATCTTAAAATGTGTTTTGTAACTTTATTTAAGTTTTTATTAAAAGAATTTACTGAAGTGTTATAATCCCTGAACTATAAACTATAAACCCTAAACCCTGGACTTAAAACCCTAAACCCTAAACCTTAAAACACAAACCCTAAACCCTCAAAATTTTATAGAATTTTTAAAATGGTTATGTTATTTTCATTTAAATGTTTATTAAAAGAATTTAATAAACTGTTATAAACCATAAACCGTAAATACTATAGCGTAAACCCTATACCCTAATCATTTCATAAAGTATTAAATAGTGTTTTGTAACATTTATTTAAGTGTTTCTAAAAAGCATTTAATAAAGTGTTATAAACCTTAAAACCTAAACCTTAAACCATAAACGCTAAACTCTAAACCCTGAGCATTTTATTAGCCTTAAACACTCTAACCTAAACGCTAAATCCCAAACCCCGAACCCTACACCCTAAACCCCAAACCCTAGACCTTCAGATCCAAACCCTAAACCCTAAATTGTAAATGAGACACATTTTATAACATTTCAAAAAGAAATTTTTAAATTTTATTTAAGTGTTCATTAAAAGATTTTACGGAAGTGTTATAAACCCTAAATTCAAAACCCTCAACCCTAAACCCCAAATAATAAACCTCGAACCCTTAACTCTAAACCATAAACAATAAGCATTTTATAACATTTTAAAAAGGAGTCTGTAACTTTTATTTAAGTGTTTATTAAAAGCAATTACTCAAGTGTTATAAACCCTAAACTCTAAACCAAAAGCCAAAAACCCTAAAACTTGAAGCCTAAACCCTAAATCTTGAGCATTTTATAACATTTAAAAAATTGTTTTGTAACATTTATTTAAGTTTTTATTCAAAGCATTTACTAAAGTGTTATAAACCCTAAAACCTAAACCCTAAACCCTAAAAATAAAACCCAAAATCAAAACACAAAAGCCTAAACCTTAAGCATTTTATAATAGTATAAAAATCATTTTGGAACATTTATTTATGTCTTTACTAAAAGAATCTACTAAGTTCTTATAAGCCCTAAACCCTCAATCCCAAAGGCCAAATCATAAACACTAAACCCTAAGCATGTTATATCATTTTAAAATAATTTTGTAACTTTTATTTAAGCCTTCACTAAAACCATTTAAGTCTTATTAAGCATAAACCCTATGATAAACCACCCTAAACCCTAAACCTCAAACCATAAATGCTAAACCCTAAACACTAATGATTTTATAGCATTTTAAAAATCATTTTGTAACTTTTACTATAGTGTTTATTAAAATAATTTACTAAAGCATTATAAACCTGAAACACTAAACCCTAAACTCTAAACCCCAATCCTTAAACCCTAAACCCTAAACCTTAAATCCTAAACTCTAAGCATATTATAACATTTTAAAAAGTGTTTTGTAACTTTTATTTAAGTGTTTATTAAAATCATTTACTGAACCCTCATAAACAGTAAACCTTAAACCCTAAAACTTAAAACCTAAATCCAAAACCATAAGTATTTTATAACATTTTGAGAAGTGTTTTGTAACTTTTATTCAATGTCTTATTAAATTAATATACTAAAGTGTTATAATCCCTAAAACCTAAGCATGAAACTATAAACCCCAAACCCTAAACCTTATACCCTAAACCTTAATCATTTTATAACATTTTAAAAATCATTTTGTAGCTTTTATTTAAGTGTTTATTAAAATAATTTACTAAAGTGCTATAAAACCTAAATCCTAAGCCCCAAACACTACACTCGAAACCCTAAAAACTAGATCCTATGTATTCTATAACATTTTTAAAGTGTTTTTTAAGTTTTATTTAGTGTTATAAACCATAAAACCTAAATTGTAGGCATTTTAAAACATTTTAAGAAGTGTTCTGTAACTTTTATTTAAGTGTTTATTAAAAGCATTTACTAAAGTGTTATAAACCTTAAACCATAAATTCGAAACCCTAAACTGTAAACCACCAAACCCTAAAACCTAAGCCCTAATCATTTTATAACATTTTAAAAAACATTTTAAACTTTTATTTAAGTGTTTCTTAAAAGAATTTACTAAAGTGCTATAAATCCTAAACCCTAAACCCTAAACACTAAACACTAAACCTTAAAGGCTATTTTTTTTTTAATATTTTAAAAAGAATTTTGTAAATTTAGAGTTATAAATCCTCAACCATAAACTCTTAACCATAAACCGTAAAACCTAAACCCTAAACCTGAAACCCTAAATGCCACACTGTAAATCCTAAACACTAAGACTTTTATAATATTTTAGAAAGCGCTATGTAACTTTTACTTAAGTGTTTATTAAAAGAATTTACTAAAGTGTTATAAAACCTAAACCCTAAACTCCAAACCCCAAACCCTATATCCTAATGCTTATAGCCTAAAGGATAAACCCTAAAATCATTTAGTAAGGTCTTATAAACCCTAAAGCCTAAAGCCTAAGGCCTAAAGCTTGAAAGCATTTACTAAGGTCTTATAAAATCTACAACGTAATCTCCAAAACCTAAACCCTAAACCCTAAGCCCTAAACCCTAAATCCTAAATCCTAAGGATTTTATATCATTCTAAAATGTGTTTTGTAACTTTTATTTAATTGTTTACTAAAACTATTTACTAAACTATTATAAAGCCTAAACCCCTAATCCCTAAACCCTTAACCTTAAACCCCAAACCCTAAAACCTAAAAAACCCTAAACCCTAAAAACCTAAAAAAGGCATAAACCATAAAAAACCCTAAACCTTAAAAAACCATAAACCTTAAACCCAAAAAAAACCTAAACCCTAAAAAAACATTGAACCTTAAAAACCGCAAAAAACCCTAAATGCTAAAAACTATTTTTTAACTTTTTTATAAGTGTTGATTGAAAGAATTGATTAAAGCATTACAAACCATAAACCCTAAACCCGAATACTCACACCCCCAACCTAAACCCTAAACCCTAAGCCATAAGCACTTTATGACATTTTAAACGTCAAACCCTAAACCCTAAGTATTTTATAACATTTTAACAAGCATTTGTAACTTTTTTTAGGTTTTTATTTTAACTAAATTGTTATAAACCCTAATCCCTAATCATTTTATTATAATATAGCAAGCGTTTTGTAACTTTTTAGAACCCTAAACCCTAAACATTTTATAAAATTTTAATAAGATTTTTGTAACCATTTTTAAATGTTTATTAAAAGAATTTACTGAAGTGTTATAAACCCTAAACACTCAAACCTACACCCTAAGAATTTTATAAAAATTTATCAACAGTTTCGTAACCTTTTTTAAAGTTTTTATTAAAATAATTTACTAAAGTGTCCCTCAAACCTAAACCCTAAGCATTTTATAACTTTTTAGCAAGTGTTTTGTAACTTTTTTCTCAGTGTTTATTAAAAGGATTTACTAAAGTTTTATAAACAATAAACCCTAAAATATGAACCCTAAGAATTTTAGAATATTGTTATAAACCTTAAATCATACACCCTAAAACCTAAACCCTAAACCCCCAAGCCCAAGCCCTAAATCCTAAACCATAAACCCTATGAATTTTATAACAGTTTAAGAAGAATTTTGTAACATTTATTTTAGTGTTTATTAAAATAATTTGCTAAATTGTTATAAACCCTAAACCATAAACACAAAAACATAAACCCTAAACCCCAAAACGTAAACTCAAAACCCTAAACCCCAAACCCCAAACCCTAAACCCTAAACCCTAAACCCTAACCATTTTATAACATTTAAAAAAAAAATTGTAACTTTTAGTTAAGTGTTTATTAAAAGCATTTACTAAAATGTTGTAGACCTTGAACATTAAACCCTAAACCTAAACCCAAACCCCAAACCTTAAACCCTAAACCTTAAATCCCAAACCTCAAACTCTAAACCCTAATCATTTTATAAAATTTTAGAGTATTTTGAAACTTTTATCTAAGTTTTTTTAAAATCATTTACTAAAGTCTTATAAACCCTAGTTCTGAATATCTACCCAAGCTTTAACCCTCACATTACAAAAAAGGGCTACAATATGATTGCATCAAGATGATATGGATGATCTAGTGACTATGTTGTGACTGTGACGAGACTCTTCCCATTTTATAAGATAGGTCACTTAGGCAAATAATAGAAAATGTATCAATTTTGCAACAACCTAATATAAGTTATAACAATATATCCACATGAGTGTAGATTAGTGAAGATGTACAAGCGTCATGTGATGGTTGGAAGCCACCTCCATAGTTCCGTGGTATTTAAGCTAAGGATCCACATTTGAAGCACTCATCGTGGCATGGTTTTGTGTTCTCTAAAAGAGGATCCAAGCTTTAATTCTCCTCATCGTGTCCTAATTCAAAAAAATCTCCAAGTATTGCACTCTCCAAGAAAGATCCCTCAATACAACCATTATCATATTAGACTATGACATGTGCTTGTAGTGATCCTAGGGAGCAATGGTTTTACTCCTAGTGTAGTTTATAATGATCAAGACTTATGCAGGAATGCAACAAAATAAAAATATAAACATAAACATAGAGTTGAAGCACAAATAAAATTTCATGTCATTAATATCAAAGAATTGAAATATGCTTACATACAAAATGGAAATAAAATAGCTTAGGAAATGGTAGCTTATCTCAAAGAAGAGATGTGGTGGCTACATGTTCCAGTTACTCCTCTAAAGCTCAACAATCGCTCTAGAATATATCAATAATATATGTACATAGTAACCATTTTAGGGTGGGTTACAACTATGGCTACAAAAGTTCACAATACATATACGAGGTTTTATTAGATGACATAAACATCAAAACTATGTCATATTATATTAACACCAAAATTTAAAACTAAATAATTTTTAGGGTGTGTTATAGCTATGGCCTCAAAAGTTCAAATGCATCATAAGGCACATGTTTTAATGGGCATGGCTATTGAAATTGTAACACATATTTTAGAGTAAGAGGCACACATTAATATCAATGTTAATATTAATATTAAAATTAATGATAATACTAATATTAATATATATTATACGAGTTATAAATATATTAATATTAATAATAATAATAATATTAATATATATTATATTTAGTAATATAAAAAAAATATATGTTGTTATTTATATTACTTATATTAAAGCTTTAAAGTAATAATATTAATAAATAATAAATAGTATTGATATTCATAAATTATGGTTTTATATATTAGTTAATAATCAAACTATTAATAATTCATGTGGCTTAATACATTAATCAATGATTAATTATGACCTACTATAATTGTTAGTATTTAATAAGATTGAAAATGATGAATTATAATTAATTAAAGCTAACCATTAATGGTTGCCGTTATCCAAATATATCAAATTATTACAAAATATATCAAATTATTACATTTAAAATTATTATTACATAAATAATTATCATATGAAATTATTAAGAATATATTAACCTCATTATTAATAGCGTTAATATTAATATTTGTATTGTCAATACTATATTTATTTATTATTATTAATGTCTAAAATGTAACTATTATGAACATTATTTATGAATATTAATGATAATACATAAATGTTATTAATTAACATTTATTAATGTTAATATAATAGCTTAATTGTTATTAATATTAGAAGTATTTCTAATAATATATAATTTTTTTATATATTAATATATGTGTAATATTTGTATTTATAGATAATAATATATTAATGATAAACCTAATTTTATAGAGTATATTTATAAACATATTTTATTAAGTTTATTTTACTAATAATAGATTTATTGAGTGTGATTTCATATATTAGTTAATATTATATGGTGGACTTATGTTTTAATATGTCAATTTTTATTTAAAAATATAGATTCTTAGTACTTATTATTTTAATTAATTATGTTTTTTAATATTTGTATTTTTAATATAGAATTTATTAATATATTATTATTGCAATATTCAAAGAAACCAAACTTTTTTATAAAAAATATTCAAACTCCTCAAAGTGTTATTTACTTCCATCTCTATAAGATAAGTATGTACCTTGGTTATTTTTAATTAAACCTTAATTTAAAACTCAAAACCTCAATTTGAAAGTCATTTGTGCACTACCTTAGTTATTCTTTAACAAGTGGATTGCATTGAAATTCTATTACATTACAATTTTTCAAGAAGAGTTGTAGTGTATGTTGGCTAAATTCTCATAGGAAACTTTACCTCAATCAAAATTTCAAAACCTAGATTTGAAACTCGTTCCTGCACTATTTAAGCTATTCTTTAACAATTGTATTGTATTGCAATTCTATTACATTACAATCATGCCAAAGCCAAAAGAGTTGTAGTGCACATTAGCTAAATTCCCATAACAAACTTCAACAAGAACCATTTGGAAGAACATAAGACCATTGTTACATGTGGTCATAAAAATCTTAAACTTTCTTTTATTAAGACTATTTTAAATTTATTTTATTAATAATAAAAATAATAGTTTTATAAACTTTATTTAAAGTTTATTGTAGTTTTAGTATTTGTATTTGTAATTAAAAATACATTAATATCAGTAATATTATAAAATATATATTTTTAATATTAAACTAAATTTTATAAAATCTGTATAAAGTTTCAAAATTATAACATTAACTTATATTTACATATTCAATATAAAAGGATGGACATGTAAATAGTGAATGTTGTCTGATAATTAAATGAAAACATAATTTCTTTAATTATTCACAAGTTCAATCCATATAATATAATAACAAATGTTCATCATTTTGGGTAAAGTATAAGCAATTTTGAAATATTGATGAATAATTAAAAAATTGATTTCATTTATACCGTTTATTTTTATGTCATAGTTTAAATTAATTAATTTAATTTCTCTAAACTTTAATTTTCATTAAATTTTATATTTAATTTAATTAAAGATAGAGGAGAAAAATAATATTGTAAAAAAATAATTTAAAATATAAATTAACCAAATTTCCTTTAAATGTTAAAATCCAATCTAATTAACTTAACTTATTTAAACTTTAAATTTTCTTAAATTTTATATTTAACCAAATTTTTATGTTATTCTCAGGAGCTGATGAAGATTGTCGAATTCTAAAGAGAATGGACAATCATATAAAAAATTAATGAAACATAAAGAGAGAACAGAAACTCCTATTTAAAATGCACATGCTTCAATGTGTCCAAGTCCCACCCTCACAATTTAGAAAATGGGCAAGATGATAATTACTTCAATGAAAATCCTTACATTACCTTATATATATTCGAAGTTGTATTTAATACAGAAACTAAAAATCAATATTAAGGTATAAATGATTTAATGCAGTTTCTTAGGCACGGTAAATTTTTAATCATTGCTTGGTAAAAATATATTTTAAACAAAGTTTAAACACCTTATTTAGATATACAAGAAAGTTAGTAGTTATACAGTGACAGTCAGAGTGTCATTCATGTTTCAAAGAACTCAACATTTCATTCTAAGAGGAAAAATAGATAGTTCAATTAGCATTTCATACAGCGATCGAAAATTGAAGATGGAAAGGATACATACTACATAGAATATTATATACATGTTAAAAAAGGTGGTAACTAAGGAGAAATTGATATTCTAATAAATTTCAATTGAACTTCAAGTATGATGGTAAAGATGAGAAACAACCAGGCTAGGTGGAAGCATTGTCCAATAAGTGAAGCAATTGTGGAATGTTAAAAATTATTCTCCCAGTGGGTGATTGTTGGGTGTACAAGCTAATTATATTCTTCATTTAGAGGTCAATTTTTTACTACGTTTGGATCCTAGTCCCAGACAAGTGGGTGTGGGTGGGCTTGGCCGCACACTATCGTCGTGAGGGGGTTTTAGCATGATTTTAGCCTCCCTCTCGTGAGGTTTCTGGGAAGCACTCTCATGTATAGATTTATATACAAATTTCCTTCTAAAAAAATGTAACTTTTTAGTCAATTTAGGATATTCTCTAGGTGGAATATTTGATGATATAATTTATGTTAATTTAAGTTTTTTTCCCTAGATGGCAATCATTAGTTTTTATGAGTGAATTGTATTTTGACTGTGTATTATTCTATATGAGAAAAAAAGAGGATATTATGTGATGGTGGAGAGGACATTACAACATATTTTTTGAAACTTTTGTCCGTTCATTTTGTTAGATTATATAAAAGGAAGGAATAACTATTTCTCTATTGACATACCCCAAATTGGGTGAGCTGTGTATATCTGTCTCTCTTGTTTTATGGATTTTTTTTATTTATGTGTCTGTAATATTTTATGTGTTTCATTTCTATGTTATTTAATTTATAAAAAATATTTTATGTAGATAAAACTGATCCATGTGTTAAGTGTAGAAATTAATGTGTATATTAAAAATTGCCCATGAAATTTACTAAATCACAAGACATGATGTTACTCTATCATCTGCAAAAGTTAATTCACCATATAAAACAAAATCATTTTCATGCAAAATGAAACATCATATATACACAAAGATTTATATAGGGGAAAACCACTTCCTAAAACCCCTTACTATCTGTATTGCATTAATTAGAGAATAGAGGAGAAATACAATGTTTGCTCAAGCCTAATCACACCCTGCACTAGTAGAGTCTATGCCCCTTCCTAACTAACCAAATTTGGCAAATACTTTTCCAATTTCAAGCCTTCCCAAGTTCCTATTTCCTTGCAATGCTCCCTTGGAAAATTTACCCTATTATTAAGGAATTTCACACCAAAGAATTGTGCAATTACCATAGGCCAATCGTATGACTGCATGCACCACCTCTATAACAGTTACACCACCTCTATAAGTTGGATAAGTTTACAACTGATAGTACACTACCCTTGAACTCCAATATCAACTAGGTAACTAGAACTCTCTGCATGGTATTTTGGGTTCATTAATCAGCATGCTGGTTGATCACTTAGTGTGGAAAAAGTTCCACACTCAAAACTTGACCTCCACTAGTTCCTTGAATGGTTAGAACTAGTTAAACTGACAATAACTTAAATTAATTGAAATATAGCTACAAATTAACAAGAAATCATGTATAACTGAACTTAAGTGTCTCCAACTCTAATTTACTGAGTTAACTGAGTGATAGGAGCCATGTCACCTCAGTTAACTACCTCCAAGTATTCTGATGAAATTGAAATTTCTAATTTCCTCAATTTTAATTCAGGAAAAAATTCAAATAGAGACTTTTCTTGTTGCATTTTCAACATTAAGTTTGAATTTATGAAACAATTGAAAAATATTTGTTTTAATATTCCATTGCTTATAACGATAAAGGCCATCTCAATTTGTGTTAAAATGTAAGGGAGATACGTGTAAAAAGTTGGAAAACTAGGAATCCTCCCATAGTTAATGTTGTAGGTATGCTATCATAACTAATGCTAGGAAAAGCGCCACTTAATAAGTGTAAAAAGTTGGAAAACTAGGAATCCTCACATTGTTAATGTTGTAGGGAAGCTATCATAACTAATGTTAGGAAAAACCCCACGTAATTTCACAACCAATGTCATGGCCAAATATGAACTATAATTTATTGGACTTACTAACCTTATACCTACTCCCACTATATTAGCACTAGTTGATCAATCTAAAATATTACTAGAATGGATTCTAGAAGATGTTTTAATTTTTATGGACTCTTAGGAGTGTATTTTTTAATTTCTAGTGTTATATCCTAAAGCCTCCTTAGGAGGCATCGTATAATCCTAGGTAGACCATGGTTAGCCCCACTGATTCATTTATCAACTATATATCGAGGTTTATGGTGATGTATGGTGAAGATATGAAAAATAATATTTTCTTGTTCCCCACTACTGAACCAAATATAGACTACGGAAGCCACTTGTTTGGTGGAATTTGATCCAAAGGATAATGGTGTACAACCACCCCTCTCAATTCCCACAGGTTATATTCAAATGACATAGCCCCGCAGTAAATGATCGGTGAACCCCAACTAGCAATATAGATCCTCCATTGTCCACCACAACCTAAAGATCAATAAAGTGTACCCCTTCCAAAGTAAACCATAAATTCAAGGAGATATGATGCCAACCAACGAGATCATATTGCTACCATCTAGTAGACTAAAGTATAGGTAGACGACATGAATATATAACCAACAAGAGTGATTATTAACAGGGTTTTCGTTTAAGAATTTATTGGATAATTATTGTTATGTTTTATTTAAGTTGATAGTTGTCTATACCAACATCAATATTTGGTTTTATTGACTTATTGGAAATAATGTTTATTATTTAAAATATGTCTCCACATATGTTTTTCTTTGTTATGTTTGTTTGTTATAGTTAATGTGCATCAAATTTTTTTATTATAAATAACACAGTCTAGAGGTATATGATAGAAAAATTATTAATCTATGATGTTTTATTCTTTTCAAATATATATATTTATAAGTGTTTATTATTTTCAACTTCACATTTTATTATTGTAGTTTTTATTTATATATATAATATTTATATATTAAGCTTATATAATATATATAAAAAAATTATTATGAATAATCCCTTGGGTATATGTTGTTCATTTTTTGGGTTTATTGATCCATTGTGTTTATAGTACCAATCCATTTGTTTTATATTATTGATCCCTTTATTAACAATATAATCGTTAGTGTTTATAATCCTTCGGTTTTAAAAATCCCTAGGATTTATAATCTTAGTCATTAGGATTCATAATTCAAAGAGTTAATAATATTAGTACCTTGGATTTATAATAATGATAGGGTTCAAAAAATAAATGGTAATAATAACAATTATTTTTAAAAATTTAAAAAAATGATAGCAATTATTTTTAATAATATAATATAATATAATTATTACTTTTATAATATTACTTTTATTTATATCTCTCTATCATTATCAATATTAATATGGATGTTAAATCTATACAATTATTGCCTATTGGGTTATTTCAACTACATTTACTAATATGTTTATGTATGTGATTGGTATAGCTTACCAGTGTGTATTAACCACATTTATTAATTTGGTTGTGCTTTATAATCCCTTGGGTTTATAATATGAATAATATGTTGCATTTTCTAATTTTGTGAGCTTATAATATTATTATAAGTTTATAATATAGTATATACAAAGTTGTAGCTTACTTTGTATATCAACCACATTTAATAATGTGGTTTTGCTAGTTGTCAACACTAATACAATAAAGGGTGGATCAATACATGGAACTCATTCTATTATTTTTACAATAATCTGTAATTTATTATTTCTATTATTGACCATATTAAAAGTATCACTACATTAGAATTTTCAAATTTAATAAATTATTTTATATGATTCAACATATACCTACAATTTCTTCAACTACATTGCAATTTGTTGTGATACATATTTATTTCCTTTTAATATATTGTAATACTATATCAGAAATTTAATTTATTATAAAGCAATATTTTTTAATATATTCTAATAATTTAAATTTAAAATAATTTTCCTAACATAATTTAATCACACTATATTTTTTTTAGCCATCTCAATTTTTTCATGATGATAACTACCATTAATTCTTACTATGAGTAATAATATTAATGGTTTACTCTTATCAATACTTACAAATTTTAACTTGCATTAATTAACTAACATAACTACGTTGATAAATGTGTTTCATATAATGTTAGCTTATTTGAATGTATCATGACACATATTATAATTATTAGAGGTTGTATTATAGTAATACTTTGTTCACCTGAATAATAAACAATATAATTTTAAATTATGTAGTACTAAAGAAAATGCAAACGTAATTCTTGAAACTATATGAAACTTTTTATTTTTTATTTTTTTCCATGAGAAAAAACTAAACATTCTTACATTAATCATAAAATGTCTTACATGATCTTAGTTCATGATCTAGGCAATATGCTTGTCTGTTGTCCAACAACATAGCTCTCATTTTCTCTTAATTAACTATATTGGATATCTCATCAAATTTGAAAGAGAGAAATTTAATTTTAAATGTTTCTACAAGCTTTCACATGTTTTTAACTAATCTGTGTTATACTTTGGATAACAAAACTTATAGTTTCAATTTCAAATAGAATTGAATTATACACATTATAAGTGAGAAAAACAAATTAATATAGTTCTTGACCATATATAGTTGCAGCTAGAAAATATGAATACAAATTACTTGTTCCTATGTCTTGTGAATGCTACTCAATAGTATATTAAAATAACTATTTTCCACTGAATTTATGCACAACTTCTAAGGCTTACTAGTTTTTGTTTCTTGTAAATTCCACTTAATATTATACTCATGAAAGGTTTCTATTGAAATTATTTGCAATTTTACGGAGTCTGT
The DNA here is from genome assembly GCA_000404065.3 of Pinus taeda. NCBI lineage: Eukaryota > Viridiplantae > Streptophyta > Pinopsida > Pinales > Pinaceae > Pinus > Pinus taeda. Next base: position 1,450 of record APFE031062766.1, on the reverse strand, counting down.
GTTACATTCAAGTTATATTGAAGAAACATGTTTACTCAAATTCTGTGCAATTGTACCGGCCTCCTAGAATATGAATACACTATGATTTTTTTCTAGCACTAGTGAATGGCACGAGTAGCTTGTCACGATGTAAACTAGGTCCCTGAGGTCCCTCATTAGTGAACTCATAGTAGTTGTGTATCCGTGGCGATCAAAGATATCCTATCACAATGTAAGCTAGGTCCCTGAGGTTCCCCATTAGTGAACTAATAGTAATTGTGCATCCGTGCAGATAAAAGATCTATGCTTAGACCTCGCACATTCCAAGTTCACTCTCCTCAAAATTCTTAGATAAAATATTGTAATTACAAAGTATCAAAAATTCCTCTTTAAATTCAAATTGAAATTGAACCACAGTCCAAAAACATTAAGCGTGTGTCAAGATTATTTCATAAAATACTGACTATTTACCATTTACCAAATATGAAAGAAATTCAAGCACATTCCAAATTTGAATAACATTCCAAATTTACTCTGAATGTGAAGAGAATTTCTTGAAAAGAATCTCAATGTTTTACCCAACTGCTTTGCACGAGAATGTCAAGAAAAACATCTCATGCTTTTTCGTTATATACGTTGATCCGCTCTCTTGAAAAGAATCCCAATGTTTTACGCAACTGTTTTGCACGAGAATTTCAAGAAAAGCATCTCATGCTTTTTCATTATGTACGTTGATCCCCTAGTTTAAGCATCACAACTTTTTTGAAATACACGAGGGATTACCTGGAAATAGATGAAGTTGTTATTGAAGGTAAAGAAATAAATACCGTCAATTATATTGAATGCGTGGACAACAAAAGCAGAAGACCACAAGGGGCCTGCGACAGGATTACGTTACCGACTTTAAATTCAATTTGAAGGTTGAACATCCAAATTTGTGATGACGTGGATAGATGACTTGGTTTCCAATTTTTCCCCTACGTGGATAGATGATTTCTTGAAAAGAATCTTCGTCGAATTTCAAGAAACACATCTCACGCATTTCCATTTAGACGTTGATCCGCTCCATTAACGGATCACAGTTTTTTGAAATACAGGAGGAATGGCCTGGGATCCGCTCCTTCAATGGATCATAGCTTTTTTGAAATACATGAGGGATGGCCTGGGATCCGCTCCTTTAACTTTCAGTTGGTTCCTCTGTTTCTGTCTAAATTGTGTCTGTGTTGTGTGTCTGTACCGTGTAGCATTTCATGGAGAAGAGCCTAGATGTTCCTTCCTTTGCATTTCCAGTAAAATGCCTTGTCGTTTTGTGTAGGATATTTTATTGTATTTGAAGTGGAAGTGCTTTTTGTCTGTGACTCTATTCCTGTGGGTTTTGTTGGAACGGATGTTATTTAAATGTGAATTCGACCAAGAAGATCAGCGAATGAGTCGACGTCTCTCGTAAACAAACACTCTAATGGGTAGCAAA
>APFE031062765.1:147931-188634 GCA_000404065.3 Pinus taeda | reverse complement strand
ATCAAATTCGAATTTGATAAGATAAGTCTCATGGAGAAGATCAAGGACAAAAGGGGGTTATGTGTCTAGATGGTTGAGAGATGTATGGAACTAAAGAGAGATTAGTGGATCATCATTATAAGTTTGTTATCCCATTCCATTGTATAAATAGGAGTACAATCTCCTTCATTTGTAATCTTGGAATCTTCATTTGTAATATTAGAGTTCCATTTGTAATCTTAAATTTGGTTTGTACATCATGATGGAGGTTTTGAAATAAAAATCATACTTTGATTTTGTTGCTTCTACATTTGAGTCCCCTTTGAAGTGGTGTGCTTGTGGAGTTATGGAGGGCCCCCATGGCCTCACTTGCATGCTTATTTTAGGTATAATTTAATTTATGTTTTTATTTAATTTCAGCTTTTAAGTTCTTGTTAGATATTCTAATTGTTGGAAGAAATCTTAAAATTCATGTGTTCTTGTAAGGGAACCATAAGATCTCCGACAAATTAGGAATCTTTCTAGACCTATAGGTGGCACTTCTAAGTTTACCTTCCCGGGTTGACATTAATTAAACTCTAATTTTCATCCGCATTTTAGACCAAACAGGGAGTACAGGATCACATTATCTCAAATATCCACAAAAGAAAATTCATTCGCAATCTAGAAAGCATTGAAAAAATTGTTTGAGAATAGTAGTGACCACGGGAAGCTGACACTCAAGGATTAACTTAGAAGTATCAAGATGCAGAAGAATGAAACTATTCTGCATTATATGAGCAGGTTCACATAATGTCATGATGAACTTGGTGAGGCTGGTGTTAATGTTCCATAATATGAATTAGTAAGCCTAGCCCTTCTAGGCCTTCCCAAGAGCTAGCATAACTATAAAGATTTAGTGAACGAGAGGGAGAAACTACCAAATTGAGAATGCTTATGGTTTGATTTGGCATAGGAGGAAATAAGGCAAAATACTAGAGATGGGACTTCATCCAAGGGTGAGGAAAACTTTGCATTGGTTGGAAAGGGAAAGAAGGGAAAAGGGAAGGAATATAAATCCAAACCAGAGTCCAACCAAAGGGGCTAGAAGAAATATTTGTCTAAAGTTAAATGCTTCCATTGTCATGAATTCAAGCACTATGCCACAAAGTGTCCACACAAAAATGAAAAAATAAGACCTTAGGAGGAGCAGCAGGTGAAGCCTTGGATTCACAGTTCAAGCTTGACTTTACCCTTATCGCATGCATGGCGAGCACTATGATGGAGAGCGTGTGGTACTTGGACTCAGGTGCATCATTCCAAGTGACAGGGTGTAGATATTTTTTCAATGACCTGGAGGATAAAGACTTGTAGATGCACATTGAGCTGAGACACAACAAAAAGTACAATGTGACCAATATTGGTACAGTCACCTTTCAGAGGGATTCAAGATCCCCTCTCAGGCTCAAGGATGTCATGTTCGTTTCGGGCCTAAAGAAAAATCTCATCTTTGCTGCAGTTTTGGAAGACCATGGTTATGATGTGATCTTCAGCAAAGGAAAAGAATTCCTGAGACACATAGCTATGTGATAGGTGAAGCATATTCGACTTTGTGTGAAGAACTTGTATAAGATAGATGTGGAAGAATGTGGTGAATTAAGCACAAAGGAAGAGAAGGTGCAAATTCGCGATGCCGGTGAACTTTGGAACATAAGACTTGGCCATTTGCATCATGGTGCCCTCAAGATTATGAAACAAATAACCACAAGCCTCCCCAAAGGAGCACTTGAGCAGCAGGATGCATGAAAAGAATGTAACTTGGGGAAGTACACAAAATCCACTTTCCATGATCAGGGAAGCAAAGGACATGCAGTGCTTGAAAGGATCCACTCTGATGCCTATGGACCTTTCTCGACAGCCTCCGCTGCCAAGCACAAATATTTTGTCATTTTTATTGATGACTTCTTACGGAAGTGTTGGATCTTCTTCACGCGGAAGAAATATGAGACATTCTCCAAGTTTGTAGAATTCAAGGCACTGCTTGAGAAAGAAACCAGTAAGAAGGTGACTGCTCTCAAGAGCGATAATGGAGGTGAATATCTATTGAATGAATTTAAAAATTGTTGTGAAAAACAAGGCATTCGACGAGAGTTGACAACACCACAACCCATAATAGAATGGGGTGATTGAGAGAAAGAAATGTAGCATTATTGGAGCAATGAGAGTCATGTTGCATGACCAAGGCCTACCTATACATTTGTGGGCTGAGGCATGCAACACAACAATCTATTTGCAAAATTAGAGTCCTCATTGGATTTTGGGCATGATTACAGCAGAGGAGGCTTTCTTGGGGAGGAAATCGGATGTGTCATACTTCAAGATTTTTGGAGCCTTTGTTTACTGCCATGTCTCTAAAGAATCAAGAAAGAAGTTGGAGCCAACATCAAAATTGGGGGTATTTGTGGGTTACACAAAAACTCCACACAACTACCATGTGTACTTGCCATCCCTCAAAATGACAGTTGTGTGAAGGGATGTAAAATTTGATGAGGAGAAAGTGATGTGGTGCTCTCTTGAGAGGGGGCTTTAGATACCACTAGAAGAGGAGATTTTAGCTCCAAAGGAGGAACCTCAAGAAGTTATGAAACAACCACAAATTGAGGAGCAAAGAGTGGAGACAGTCACTCAAGCAGAACCATCCAATGAAGGTAGAAAAAGAACCAGGGAGCTAAGAGACTTGTGAAGGATGCGAGGGGGAATGTGGGTGCTCCTTCAAATCAACATGGGTAGAGAAGGTCACTTGATCGGCACGCTAACTACATGGCTCTAATGACTGAACTTGTAGAGACAAAGCCATCCTCTTTTGAGGAAGTAGTAGAGAAACTTGTATGAGTTGATACAATAGTGGAGGAATACGAGTCCATTGTAAAGAACAAGGTTTGGGAAGTGGTCCTGTTGTAGCAGCTACAACCACCCTCCAAAATTTTTCCTTATCCTATTTTGGAGCCTCCATACCAACCTTACACAACACTTTGTGTTGCTTCATCAAGTACTCAAGCTTCAATGTTTTCCTCGCACAAAGGCAGCCTGTCGATCATAGTTGATCCATTCCCCTCATAGGCTTCTCACCCGGACTTGGTCCAGCTGCAAGATGAGTAGCTTCTCCTTGGAAATTGTGCATTTTTGGAGGGCAACCAGCCTTCCCTCAAGAAATTGCACAATCCTCTCTAACAACCTGTTGGGCTCCAAGATTGCACAATCATGCCAGCCAACCCTCCTAGCGGGATTTGCACAAATTTTCCTAGAAACAGGCTGCAAAAATCTGCGCAACAGTCAGCTCTTCTGCCCAGAAATTGTACAAACCTTCTGGGCAGTCAGCCCAACTCCCAACTAGGAATGCACGTTTTTCCCAAGCAGTTGAGCACTTGCATGCATGGACAGTTTGGTTGACCAGTTCCACCCGGGACTAGGGAAACTTGGCTTGCATGCATGCATGACTTGATCTTCCAAGAATAGCAAGAGACAACATGCAAAAGGCACCCCATGATTCAGGGAACTATTTTTAGCAGTCGAAGGTTACATGCAAAGTTGTTTTAGAAGTTTCCCTCCAAGTGTCAGCTTTTCCTATATTCATGGCATGTGCGTCATGACACCAAACTTATTTATTCGACACATCAAAGCTTATTCATTCACATTGATCTTGGAGCTCTGACATCCCACAACACATCTAGGACTCTTCGACACATCCAACTCAGCTATTCACAGGTAAGTGGCCTCAACTTGTCTTTTTTCAAAAAAATTGTCGCTTTTTGTGTATTCTCTTGTGTGAGTGTTGTTTGCTTGATTTCTTTGAACATCTGTTGTCATTTACATGTAATCTAGCTTGTCCTAGCTTTGTTTCAGTTTTCATTGCTATCTCATTGTTGTCACATGCATGAAACTGTTTTGCATGGACATTTGCCCGACCGAAGAATGGCCTCACCCACATACGTGTTGATCTATTTATTGAATACTTCATTCAAGTTTTGCAAGCATTGTCAATCACTTCTACTATCACTTAGTGTCGCCATGCATTTTACTGTCTTAGTCTCTTTCAATTGCTCGTCGGCGAGTCAGACCAACTTTGGCCTGGGCTTTGCCTTCACCAAGGATGCCTTGCACAATCTAGCGAAGGAAGGGTCACCTTCCTCTCTAGAAATTCACATTCTTGCCCATCACTAGCCTCCAAGATTGTTTTGCGCATTTCTGGAGGACAGTCGCTTCTTGGCCCAAGAAATTGTGCAAATCTGTCCCTGGGCTAGTAGTCCTTCTTGCCTAGAATTTCTTATTGCACAATCCCAGCAGCCAGCTACCTGACTGGATTGTGCATTTCACTGATCTAGTAGCTAGTCCTACCTCCTAGACAGCCTAGACTTCCTTTTGCAGAGTTTTGGTTGCCAGTCACCCAGCCTCCCAGTAAAATTTCCGCAATCTTGCTCATCAATTTCCCAGGTATGTGTTGTGTCCTTTCCCAGATTTGCTTTGTTTCCACTGACATATTTCTTGCCATGCATGCTACTTGTTTCTAGATATTTCAGGTGTTCATCTGTCTCAATGGCTTCCAAGATAACAAGATCTCAAGACATTGATGGTATTGTAGCTGGAGCATGATCTGAACAAGTGTCTTCTAGTCTACCAATCTACGAAGATACGAAGTTGTATCTATACAAGGACATCAAACTGAAGTGGCAAGAGGTTAATGAAGCATTCAGGGGAACTTTTCGGGAAGGTCTCGAAGACTATCAGTTGTACATGAAAATTCACAAGTATGGCTTGCACCGGATCTCATGCAGATACCTCGCGTTCCCATGCGCAAACATGATTCACTGGATCATCTCTCACACTTACCCCGAGACAATGACCTTGATCATTGTCAGTGGTATGAAGCTTGCAACCTTCTGGGAACGAGATTATGATGAGATGTATCAAATGTCAGAGCCCGCGACTGTCATGAGTTCTCCATTCAGCTTACTCTATAGCAAAGGTAACTCTAGAGACATTTTGAAGTATTGGGTAAAGGAGCCAACTTACTTAAGGATGACAGCCAACCAGATCTAAAAGACAAAGATATTGAGAAAGCCGTACCAATACTTGGTCATATTCGCATGGCAACTGAGTGGCCAAGCAAGCATTGAAACCTTTCCTAGGAGTTGGGTGATCGCATTGGATCAACTGGCTAGAGAAGGAAGACCATGCAACTAGTCCAGCATACTGGCTCATCAGCTGAAGGAACAAGTCACGAAGGCTCGACAGTCACCCTAGGGTATGCATGCTAAGATTTATATGTCTGCTTACATTCTAGATGCAGTCTGTGCCTAACATGATTTCTCGGCCTTGGAGTGGGCATGGTCACTGGCGGAGACTGTTATGAACATGTATTTCAAGATGTTGTTCGAACGCAGCTTCAGAGGAGTGATCATATGGTTGTCTGACCATTTTGTCGCCCCAGTGTACAGGTTGATATTCGAACAGGATCCACCCTACATGTTAGAGGAAGCAATGAAGGCATTGCTAGGAATTGCAAATTGGTATGCCTCACCGTCTGGCATGTTCATCCAAGTGTTCAGTGTGGAGAAGTTTCTGCATGTTCTGCCAAAGTTCGCCTTGGACATGCTTGTCATGCAGTAAGTAACGTACCACATCTCGGTAGGATTGACAGCTAGACTGCAGTGGAAGAAGAAGGCACCTTGGCCCGCTCTTCTGTTGTGGATTGGTTTATATGAGATCCAAAGTATCAAGTAAGAGGATGTTAAAGAAGAACAGATGAGGAAGTATCCTTTTGACCTCTGAAGCTTCAACACATATGACCCCCATTGCATTGTGAAGGATCACTGCATGAGAGTTTAGTTCAACTAGATCCACGGGGCATGTCATTGGGCCGAGGAGGACTCATGGAGTTACTGCTACAACTCCTCCAAACCCAATGAATAGGTCAGCTTTGCCATAGAGTGGTTAGCATAGCAGCATGAAGCAACATCACAGAGAGCACTAGCAATAGCAGCAGTAGCAGCAACAACAAAGGTAGTGGAGCCAAGCATACCTATGCACGACAAAGGGAAGAGAAAGATTGTCGGCCACATGGAGGAGGAGAAAAGCTGCAAGTTTCGAGCAGATCCACTTGTAGAACAAGAAGCTGTGGCTATTCAAGCAAAGAGGCAGCAGCGCGACAAAAGCATCGCGCGAAGGCAGAGGGATAAGAAGAGGAATGGAAGAAGAAGAGAAGGAGTTTCATGAGATGAGGGAGAAACTTCGAAAAGAAAAAGAGTTGCATCAACAGGAGAAGGAAGCGTAGCAGTAGTAGATATAGCAGGGGGCACATCACATGCAGATAGACGAAGCAGTGCCCGTACAAGTAGTTGATTCATCTGAGTAGCCTGCATCAGGTGAAGAGGGTGAACCATCACAGAGGCAAGACTTTGTTCATGAGATAGAATCGATGCTTGAAGAGTTGGATGCAGACATGGAGCAACAGGAGTTGGAACAGGACACCGACCTCATGCCTCACCACAAAGAGGTCGACTTACCCGCTTCATTGCATCCTGATGATGAGCAAGTCTCAAATGATCAAGAAGGCACTGAGATCCTTGGTGGTCAGCTAGAAGCAGAGATGCAACATCTCCTTTGACAAATCTCATCATAGAGTTGTGCAGTCTTAGAGATTATCGACTCTGAAGGACCAAACATCCCCTGTGCAAGTTAAAGAAAAAGTGATCATGACTGATGTGCACAAACATCTAGTTGCTTTCGCCGATGCAACTAGAGTGTATGTTGAAGCCACTAGCTCAAATGTTCATTTCCTCATAGCTAAGATTGTGCGAATGGTGAAGGAACTACACGTGGCCAAGCAAGGAGGGGACTTGGTGACAATGTCCGCCCGAGATGAACTAAAGAAGGCAATACTAGATGAGGTATTGTTCCTTGATACAATTATGCAAGCATTTTACTCCAATTTTAGTACAACACACCAAGCAGTCATCCATCTCCACGTATGGCAGGAGTGATGTGCGAGAAGAACACGCATCTCGAAGAACATACATGTTGTTATTGATAACATGCAAGCATGGACGATGAAGTACAAGGGATCCCCACTTCACTTTCCAAAGATGATGAAGGCCAATGCGGTCGAGCTGCAAGCATGTATCTGGAGTCAGATTTGGAACTGTGAAGACCTACCGCAACTCATCACTAGCATACAGGCTTCCCATGCACGAGTATTCAAAAGCATGGATGTTATAGTGCACACTCATTTGATCCCATCACTTGAGGCTCTCACCCAGGCGAAGACAAAGAAGCAGGTTTGACAGGAGCTTGACTCGTACTTCGACGAGTTGATGCGCACTGCCACCAGCCCAGACTTGCCTATCAGTGCAGACATCATGTGCAAGTACGTTGCTAGTCCAGCCACATTGAAGACAATGATGCGCATGCTCTCAGATGAGTTAGACAAAGGAGCTCGAGCAGTGTACCCAGATGCTATGGAGGCAAGGTTTAGGTTTCAGACGGATGTCACAGCAGAACACACGGACACTATCAAGGACTACCAATCTTGGCATCAATATGTCACTGTTGATCAGCATGAGGATGTCGAGCAGTTGGACTTCTATCATTGTCTAAGTCCGAATGATGTCTAGTTTGGCTTGTTCAAGCCATGTTCACATGGGTACATGTGCATTGTAATGTTGAGTCATGTCAAGTGTAAGTTGAGTCTCAATAATGTATGTAACAGTCATAGAGTAGGTGAAGATTCATGAGGGTAGTTGAATGGTCACACAAGGGAATGTCAAGGGTCACCATACCCTTTGCTGTAAATAGTCCCTCATAACTAATTGTATAGGCTTTTGGTCAACCAAACTTCTACTAAGACTATCTTGAAGAAGGCTTGGACAATATTGTAACGTGACTTGGCTTCTCCACTACACAGAGCTATTACATCTCTTTGGAAGAGCAGGTGGATGCGGCTGTAACATTCTACGGTTAGGGCTAGCAAGTTTACATAGATGTTCTAGTTGCCTTAATGATATATGTTGTTTAAATTATGTACTTGTGTATGAATTCATTCACATGCAATTATATGAATCTTATTGTTAATGTGTTGTATATGTTGTTAATGTTGTGATCGTCTGTGTCAACTGCTCTGTAAGACATCAGACATACCTTTCACATGAACCTTACTGTAACAACTGTCGCATCGTATCAAACTAATCCATGAGTGTTGTACATGTTATCTTACCTTGTATGATGTGACCGCCGCATCCGAGTGGACTACTCTGCCAGAAGTTGTGCATGTCCTTTTGTGTTGTTTGTTCCTAGCCGAGTTAGGACTGATCCCTTTCAACTTGGAACTAACCTTCACCTTCTTCTCCCTTCGAAGTGTTAGAACCTCTCGTACACCTTCCTTGACTCACTGCATCACTCACACCCTTGCTACTGACAGAGTTATCTTACTTGCCTCTGTGCAACATCGCGGTCAAGGCATTACCTTATGACCCACTGCTGGGACTCCTACTCCAAACGGCCTGAGGTCTAACTGGTACTTATTACCGTGAAGATCCCCTTGACATGTTGGCAGGTCCAACACCGTCAACAGGTCCCAAGGCCAGAAGATAAATCAGTTGTGGGTTCTAGATGGATCTTCAAGGTAAAGAAGGTAGGATATGGAAGCATGGAGAAGCATAAGGCTATATTTTTGGCCAAGGGATACTCTCAAGTTGATGGAATTAACTATAAGGATACCTTTTCTCCTGTAGCAAGGTACTTATCCATTAGATCAATTGTTGCACTGGTTTCGCAGATGGGGTGGAAGATCCACCAGATGGATGTGAAAACAACATTTCTCAATAGAGTTATTGAGGAGGAGATGTACATAGAGAAACCAATAGGTTTTGAGACATTGGATCAAGAGTCTCATGTGTGTAGACTCAAGTGAACATTGTATGGTCTCAAACAAGCATGTTGTGCTTGGTACACTAGGATCGATAACTATCTCACCGGCTTGGACTTCACCAAAAGTGAAGCAGATGAAAACCTCTATCATATCTTGGTAGAAGATAAATTGATTATTATTGTATTATGTGTTGATGACTTGATTTTAACTAGTGATGAGCAACTGATCAGATATTGTAAGGAGGACCTTGTAAGGGAGTTTGAAATGAAAGACATGGGTCTCATGTACTACTTCCTCAAGTTGGAAGTATGGAAAGGTGATGGGGAACTATTTGTCTCTCAAGAAAAGTATGCAAATGCGATACTTAGAAGTTCCACATGGAGAGTTGCAAACCCATGGAGACACCTCTAGTGACCAACTGCAAGAAGGAGGATGCCACTTCAGGTGAGGAAGTGAATGCTACCATTTATCGATAGCTATTGGGTTCACTCACGTATCTTGTGAACAGATGACCATATATGTGCTATGTAGTCAACCAATTCAACCAAGCTATGGTTAGACCAACCAAATTATTTTGGAAGGCAACTAAGCATGTTTTATAGTACCTTAGAGGCACTACCTAGTTTGGACTAATATAGACATATACAGGGAATGAAGATGTGTGGCTTCAAAGATGGAGATTGGGTGGGGAGTCGATCAAACCGAAAGAGTACATCAGGTGGAATTTTTAGTGTTGGGTCCGCAGTTGTTTGTTAGTACATTAGGAAGCAAATATTTGTGGCACTTAGCTCAATAGAAGTAAAATACATGGCTGCAAGTTAAGCATCATGTGAGGCGATCTGGATGAGAAAGATACTTGTTGGATTATTTGGTCAGGTGATGGATTATATATACATATCTCTGGTATCACCATTTACGGGACTATGTGCAGAGGTGGATAATGTTTCTACAATACATTCCGACATAGGAACAAGATATTGACATTTTGACAAAGGCCTTGTAAAGAGGGAAGTTCAAGTGCCATAGGTGTAGGATAGGGGTGGTTGATAATCCCTTTCTTGTTGAAAGGGAGTGTTGAAAAATGTAGTAATAAATTCTTAATTTGATTTTACATTCTTTAAATTTAAAAAAATCGAATTTCCACATCAACAGACAACTTGGATGCAGTTAAATTGTGTGACATGATTTGTGTCACCAAATTTACTCAGTAAATTTGAGTTGGAGGAGTTAGAGTTCAGTTAAGCATGTGTGATTGCTAATTTGTAACAATCAAAGTTAGTTATCTCAAGTTGTTTTCAGTTAAACTAGTTCCAACTATTGGAAGAACTAATGGAAGGTTAGTTGTGCAGTGGGACTTTAGTCAAACTCAATGATCATCCAGTTAACAAATCAATCATCCCAAAATAGCTAGTGCATGCAAATAATTTGAGTTAACCAATTGAGGTGGAGATCCCAAGGCAGTGTAACATCAGTTGAAGACTAGTGTTGAGTGTATAGGTATTGCATGCAGTCAGATGATCAACCTTGGGAATTATGCAATCAATTTTGGAGAAATTCCTAAATAATAGGGGCCTAATTTCTCAAGGAATTGTAAAGGAAATAGGGGCTCAAGTAGAGGAAAAAGTTGAGTAAGTCTGGGTCGGAGCTTCTTAGTGAGAAGAGAGATAGGTTATGCACTTGAAGGTTGTGCTCAATTGAGCAAAGTAATTGTAATGCGTCTTTATTCATCAGATTAATGCAAGCAATCATTGGGGTTTTTTGCAAATTTATTTCCCCAGGAAAAATATTGTGTGCATGTGTGTTATTTCTTATTGCATGTCTGAATTTTTTGTTCTAGATTGTGAATTAACTTATGCAAAGCAATAGAGTAGGTTTGTGTCTTGTGATTATGAATAAAAATTCATGCGCAATTGCAAATCTACACCATAATTTATACAATTTATGTGTGTGTATTCTATTGTATTTTTTTTGTTAAGAATCTATTTGCAACAATTAATTCTACATGGTTAAAACCTACACTAGTGACATATTTTTAAGCTTAAATTTCCAATGGAGAGAGTATTGATTGTGCAGGAAAATGCCACAACATTAAACTAGGTATGGGAGGATATAAATTGGAAATCCCAATGTATGTCATTCCAATTGGAGGTCTAGATGTTTTCTTAGGGATTCAATGGTTGAGAACACTTGGTAAAATTTAGACAAACTATAATGAAATATTTATGATATTTGAATTGGAAGGAATTCATTATTAGCTCAAAAGGTTAAAATATGTACCTTCTCAAATCATTGAATCTCATTTAATGGGAAATATCCTAAAAAAGGGTAGCAATTAAGTTGTGGTTAAACTATATTCTATGAAAGAAAATCAAGAAGATGAAAATGTTCCTGAAATATTAAAATGCACCTTAAAAAAGAACAATAGAATATTCTGCTAATTCTTAAAGGTCTACCCCCATCTAAATACCATAAACATGAAATTGAATTTATACATGGAAGTACTTATCCTAATAAAAGGCCTTACAAATATCCTCATCAACAAAAAGGGGAAATTGAGAAAATGTTACAAGACATGTTAGGTTTAGGTATTATTTAACATACTAGGAGTTCATTTTCAACTTCAATAATGATTGTGAGAGAAAAATATAATTCTTGGAGGATGTGTCCTAATTATAGAGATCTAAACAAAATCACCATTAAGGATAAATTCCATATTCCAAACATTGATGAGTTATTAGATGAGCTTCATGGAGTACAAAGGTTGATCTTAGATTAGGATACCACCAAATTATATTAAGGAAAGAAGACATTCCAAAAAAAAAAATTATAACACATGAAGGGCACTATGAGTTCTTGGTCATGCCTTTTGGGTTGAATTCTTCTCCCCCTACTTTTCAAAGCCTTACGAACAATTTTTTTTAATCCCATCTTAGAATTTTTTTTGTTGGTTTTCTTTGATGATATTTTTATGTATAACAAATCATGAGAAAAATAGTTTAAACAAGTGGATAAAGTTGTGCAAATTATTAAGAACAATCAATTATATGTAAAAAAAAAGTCTGGAAATACTTTTGGGAAACAAGTAGAGTATTTGGGTCCTATTATTTCAAAGGAGTTAAGGTGGACCCACAAAAGATCCAAGCTATTACAAAATGACATATTCTAAAGAAAATCAAGAGTCTTAGAGAATTTTTGGGACTTATGGGACATTATTGTAAATTTGTTAAGAATTACATGTGCATTACAAGCCCACTCACATATCTTTTGATGAAAAAATCATTTGTATGGAATAATGAGACTACTTTGGCATTCTCTCTCTAAAAGGATGCCATGTCTTTTACACTAGTATTGGAAATGCCTAATTTGGGAAAAAATAGTAGAATGTGATGCATAAGGACAAGGAATTGGAGTAGTGTTGATGCAACAAAGGAGACCATTAGATTTTGAGAGAAAACAATTCAAGGGAAATTTTTTGGTGAAATCAACATATGAAAAGGAAATGGAAGTAAAACTACATGTAATAAAAAATGGCAAAAATATCTCATTGGGAGACACTTTAAAGTCAAGATAAACAATGAGAGCCTAAAATAATTTTTGGAGCAAAGACTGTCATTAGAAGAGCAAAAAAAATGGGTAGTAAAAATGCAAGGGTTTGATCTTGAAATAATCAACAAGAAGGGGAAGAACAATGTGGTAGAAAATTATCTTTCTAGAATAAAACAAATCTCAAGTTTATACTCGATTACATGTTCTATTCCAGTATTGATGGAAGAATCTCTTGATGAGTGGAAAAGTGACAACAATACTAAACAAAAAATACAATGTATAAAGCAAGGAATGAACTCTATGGAACATTGGGAGTGGAAAAGAAATATATAATTTGGTGTCAGAGTAGGATAATTTTATGCCCTCAATCAGAGTTGAAGAAACAAATATTAAGGAAGTCCCATGGCTCTTTGATGGAAGGACATGTAGGGTTCTTGAAAGCATATCAAAGGATCAAAAAAAAAAATTGGGGGGGAAGGAATGAAGAAAGATAATAATTTATTTTTAAGTGAATGTCGAGATTTCCAAAGAAATAAAGGAGATATAGAAAAATCTCTAAAGTTTCTTTAGCCATTCCACATAGCTAATCGAAGATGGAAATAGATATCAATGGAATTCATTATAGGGTTACCGAAATGTGAAGGTAACAATTCCACCTTTGGCAGTTGTTGATAAACCCGCAAATATGAACATTTTGACGAAACTCAAAGTAAATATCCAACAAGCCAAGTGGAAGAAGTGTTCATGAAGAAAAATCATAGAGTTCATGGTCTTCTTAAGGTAATAGTAAGTGACAAAGATCTAAAATCATAGGTAATTTTTTGAAATAATTATGGAAGACGAGTAGAACAACATTAACAATGAGTTCAACATATCATCCACAAATAGATGGTCACATAGAAATAGTTAACATATATTTAAAGGGTTATCTACAATATTATTATTCAGATAAGAAATCTCAATGTATGAAGTGGCTTCCTTTGGTAGAATGGTGGTATCATACTACCTAGCACACATCTGCTTATATGATCCCATTTGAGGCTCTTTGGATATCCATCTCCTAGTATCTTGTATTTTTTACAACATAAGCTGAAAGTAGAGTTTGACATGGAGAAGGATAAAGAAACTTCGACAATTCTTAATCAAAACCTTCAAATGGGGCAAAAGTGAAAGACAAGATGAGAAGGATGATTCGGGCATTTATGAGACTAGACCCTTAGAAGCAACCTACACTCAAGCAAAAGAGGAATAAAAATTAGCTCCAAATTTCATGGACCCTACAAAATTATTCATATACTTGTATAAGTGGTGTATGAATTAGATTTTTATTCTCATTTTCATAAGGTATTCATGTATCTTGCCTAAAAAAGGTTGGAGAAACTATGTAAATGCAAACAAAATTTCTAGAATTCGATGATGAATGGAAATTCATTCTTGAACCAAAACAAGTTGTGGATTAACATTCTCTAGCTCTTTAAAATAGAAGCATTATGGACTACCTAATCGAGTGGAAGAATATGCCTATAGAAGAAGCTACATGGAAAATGAGCAAGTCATGAATAAACACCCTCAATTACAATTTTTAAGGGCAAAGGTTTTTTGAAAGGAGGGGGAGCTAAGTTAAGGTCCTTAGAGCCCCCCTATTAAGATCATAATAAGCATTCATTATTAGTGTATTTATTATATTAGGAGGTCAGCTAGAACCTTTCATTGTACTCTTTAATTTTAATTGTACCCCTGGTCTCTTACATATATTAACCAAGGAGATGAGGTCTTAGGATCATCAAATATTGTCTTATACATTATATTCATTGTAAAAGGAGGTTTCCCCCACGAAGTAGACTATAATTATTGGTTTCTTATCATTTATGTGCAAGGTTCATAACAATAAATGTTAGCTAAAAAAGTTGGTTAGTTGTAAGAAATGAAGATTTTTGTTGTAGTGTTTATTTTTTTAAGTGATATTGTTTTCTTGTAATTTCAAATTGACTTTAAAATCGAGTATTAAAAAGTTTTCCGTTGCTAGTGATATAGCAAGTACATTAAATTATTGACTTGATTTGCAAATTCATTCTAACAAATTGAGGAAATTAAACAAAAGTACACCAAAGATATGTATTTGTAGCAATTTCGTCTACATGAATCCATGAAGATAACATATTAGCTTCATTTTTCTTTTTTGGTATAATCACTGGTGGAGACATGGGTTCTTATCACAAGCACATCCAAAAATGTATAAAACTAATATACACCATGGTTTTGGCCTTGATTTTATAACTTCCATCATTAGCTTAGCTTCAACAACTATATTTGGTACTCGTGGTTTCCCACAAAGCTATGCATCATGCTTTTAAGCCAAATTTCCCTTTCTCAAAATTTTATGAAATTTTTTCACCTATTCAACTAGGCATAATCATTGTCGTGTTATAGGAAATTAAGCGCAGTCGAATGTGAGGTATCTAATTATGATAATGCCTCTTGGTCATGGTGTTTATGTCCATCAACATTGTCACAACCATTCTACTTTACTCACACAATCCACAAGAATGCAAAACATGCATTAGAGAAATTTTGAGGTCTAAAATGGGCCTCCTAAAGAAAATGTACAACCAAAATAAACTTTATAAGAATGAACAAGATTCAAGATGATCATGTCAACTATGGGGGTGATTCACCATTTTTGGAGTAAAAAGGTAAAAAGATTAAAAAATAATAAAACTACTTTTTCATCTTGTATTTTCAGCTTATCTCCCTAAGGTTTTACTCAAATTTCAAGCGGGAGTACTTGTTGGATGCAAAATTTGATTCCTCATACAAAGATTACCAATGTTGCATACTTTCAATGGACCTTTCTGCATGAAAAATGAGAAATACATGGAAAAATGAGATTGCAATAATGTTTTTCATGTATTTCTCATTTTTCGTGTAGCAAGGTCCATCGAAAGTATGCAACATGGGTACTCCTTGGATGAGGAATCAAATTTTGCATCCAACGAATACTCTCACTCAAAATTTGAATAAAATCTTAGGGATTTAAGTTGAAAATACGAGTTGAAAAAAATAGTTTTTTTGCTTTTTTTTTCCCTCTAAAATTTGATGATGTAATATAATCTTCTTTTATTATTTCCACTATTATTTTATAATTTCCTTAGGAGGCCCATTTTAGACCTCAATTTTGGATTTATATTTTCACATACAATGGCATGATAGAAATTTAAATTTGGGGTACGTGTAAATCTTCCATGCCTGTTTATTAATTCAAATGCATGCAAGATAACTTACTTCAATAAAGACATCATTGCATGAAAAGTGACAAAATTTCTTTATATGTTTGATTTACATAATAATCTTTTGATTTATTCATTAAAAAGAATACGTATTCTCTATTATGATTCCAACTCTAAAATAATCATATCAAAAAGTCTAAAATATAACCATAATAACTCTAGAAGTTTTAGTTTTAAATGAGTTTAGAAAGAAAAAAAGAAGAAGAGAGTAGAGATAAGAGAAAAAGAGAATTGGATTGCATAAATCCATATAATGTACTCCCTTAAAAAAATTTAACCAATTGAAATAACAATATTGTAAAGCACCATCTAAGAATCAAAATGGTGATAGATGTCTTTTGGATTAATCACATTATTAGGATTTGGTCGATGTTTCGAATCAACTAATGTGGTCCATTCTTAGGACAAGGTGAAGAATCAATGGATCGTAAGGAACACATTGATGTATCATTGTCCATAATTAATTGTTGAAAATTAGCCATTGGTAAACTAGTTAATAAGGTAATTAAAATATTATTTAAAAATTAAAGGTAAGGAGTTATCTATTAAAATAATATATATTTAGTTAAAAACTAGCAGTTAGGAATAAATAAATAGAAATATTTTTATTCTAATGTTTTCAATAATTAATTATTTAATAGGTAAGTCAAATATTATTTAAGAAATCTGAGATAAGAGTTTTCTATTAAAATATTATATATTTATTTAAAAACTAGCTATTGTGAATGAATAAATAAATATAAATATTTATATTCCAATATTTTAATAATTAATTAATAAGTAAATATTATTATATCGGAGGTAAAGAGTTATTTATTAAAATATTATATATTTAGGAGTAAATAAAATATTTTATTCTATTGTTTTAATAACTAATTATGTAGTGAGAGATAATTGATATTATCAATTTATATAAATATTATTAGGGGTTAACTTATTCCGAATAAATAAAATATATCTATGTTTAATTGTATAGAACTAGAGTTATAGGTTAAGAAATGGTTCTAGAAATAATTATCATAATATATAAAATGAAAAAGAGGTTACTTATTATTATTTAAATATAAATAGGTTATTAGGCATATACATATATCATTTATATTAACTGAATTAATAATAATATTGCTAAAAATAAATAGTAGAGAAAGAGCCAACTTTTATATATATTCAGAAAGATGAAGGTCAATAGGGGAACAAAATAATAACTAATATCTAGAGAGTTACAAAAATATGTATAATATAAAAAGGAGGTAGCAAGAAAAATAATTACTAGGTAAAAAAAATGGAGTTAAAGAAGAAAATAATAGTAAAAAATCTAAAAATCTAAAAATAAGATAGAAATAAAAAGTAAAAAGGAGAAGAAAGGGATGTAAAATCAAGAAGCGAGAGTCGAAATCCAGCACGCACTTAATTTCCAACCATCATCCCTATTAAGATTTCTGGCATGCCTCTCAATCTCAATCACTTCCCTAAGCTTCCTATGGTGGAAGTGATCAACCCTAGCAATGACTTTGGATTTTTCAATGCAGACATGGTGTTTCATTTTCTCTACATTCTCAGCTAGGGATGATGAGCGGAATCGACTGTGTCTAATACATGCGGCATGCTCATGGATTCTTTATTTAATAGACCTACCTATTTCTCCAATATAAGGAATACCATAGAAGCAGGGAACAATGTAGACGCCCTTCATGTCCTTAGGGTCAATAAGGTCTTTAACATGTCCAAGAGAATTTTTAATGGTATTGAGAGGCTAAAACGAAGAAGAGACATTAATCTCCCTAAGGATATGGGCAATCCTATCCATGCTTCCTTGGATATAAGGGAGATGAACAATAGAGATAGAATCAGCAAGAGCAAGTTTAACTCTTGGCACTTTGCAGGCCCTATAAAAGGCCTTGAGATCTACTATACTCATTATTTTTAGAAACTTCAAGAAGATGAGATTTCTCCTGTTCAAGGTGGCTATCATCAGAGATTCTTAAAGCATGGGTAGCAAGAGTGCTGAGAACACTAAATTTCTATACCCATTATTTTTAAAAACTTCAAGAAGATGAGATTTCTCCTATTCAAGGTGGCTATCATCAAAGATTCTTAAAGCACGGGTAGCAAGAGTGATGAGAACACCGAATTTCTGAGCCAAAAAATGATGAGAACTAGCATGGAAATATTGTTCCATGTGAGTTTTCTTTCGAAAAACTTGGTGACAGACGGAACCATCATCCATCTTGGAAAGGAGAATGTCTAGGAAAGAAAGGCATCCATTCACTTCAACTTCCATCGTGAACTTGATGGAGTCTAATTGAGAATTAAGGTGGTTTAGAAATAGATCCAACTTCTCACAACCATGAAGCCAGATGCACAAGTATAATCAACAAACATCTTCCACTTTTTAGGGCAAAATTGAGTTGTGGCTAAAGCCTTGGTCTCAAAACCTTCCATAAACAAGTTAGTGACGATAGGGGAAAGATGGGAACCCATCGCAACACTACATGTTTGCTCATAGAACTCACCTTGGAAACTGAAGAAAGTTGAGGTGAGGCAAAAGCCAACTAATTTGGCAGTGTCTTTGTCAGTGATGTGATTTATGATATCAATAACCTCTTGGATGGGGATTTTGATGTATAAGGATACAACGTCAAAACTAGCCAACAAAGCTCCAAGTTCTGACCTGATATCATGCCACTCTTGAACAAAGGAGGTAGAGTCTTTAACAAAAGAATCAGTGTGACTTACAAGAGGCTTGGGCTTTTGAGCTAAGAACTTAGCAAGAATATCAGTAGGACCACCTACCGTGTTAACAATGGGCCTCAAGGGAGCCCCATATTTATGAATCAAAATGTCGCCATAACTAATTTATTTTGCAAAGTTAAATGTTCAATATGAATGCCATAGTGTAACAAGGCTCGGAAAACCATAGAAATTAGGGCAAGATTTTGACAAAATCTAGCAAGAATTTTTGTAAATCAAATTTTTTTTATTTTTTTATTTATTCTTTTTCAGAAGAAGAAATTAAAAATAAAAGAATTCTATAGAGCCATAAGAAGCATAAAGTTCTATGAAAAGCTCAAAACTTACCCAAAAGGTAGCGTAAGAGAGCATAAAGGTCTATGAAAAACTCAAAACTTACCCAAAAGGTAGCGTAAGAGAGTATACAGACATGTAGAAAATATCAGAAAGCCCACTAGATATGATGAGAATAAACAACAAAAAAGAACCTCCTTGAGGCAGACCTGCATGCTTATACCTCAAAATAACCCTAGCTTCTAACAGAGTTGTGAACTAGATATTAAAAAAAATCAGAAAGATGAATTGTCAAGCTTCAAAATTTTAGGTGTTTCAAAGATTTTTAATAATATTGAATTCATTTCCACCATCAAACACACATATTTTTTTGGTAGGTAAGCACCTACGGGGATTTGATGTAGAAGAGTGCCTTAACAGTACACCCATTCACCGTCAATCCAAAACCCCATAAGCATCAAACACATATTCAAACATATCTATTTATCACATTTTTTTAAAAAATTTGGCCAAATTCCGTAGATTTTTGGCCATCCAGGTAAATGATTTTTGGCGATCCAAGTTTAATGAATGCCATTTGAAATATAATAATCTGGATTACTCCCTTAACGATTCTAAAAATATGGACAAAATAAAATCTATCCCGAAAAGTGTGAGAAAGTCGCGGTACATCTATTTACACAACGTCTATGAAACTGCGCAGCTTTATACTTATAACTCGATTTTAAATGTACAACTGAAGTGTGCAGTGTCAGTGGTGGCAATATAACAGTGATCCAAAGCCTGGTTGCACGTTACAAATATAAATTACGAATACACAGAGAAAGCAACAGCTTCGAATTCTGGAAGACTCAGGATGTGGTTGAGCTCAGCTGCGCCCAGCGAGGACAAGTCGTCGGCCCACCTCGTGATGACAGATTTTCAGTATGTTTGATTTCAGCAGCAGATGGCTCGTAATGCGCATGTTCTCTCTGACGAACTTGTCATCCGTCCCTGCAGACAGCCAGTGCTATGCGAACCTGCACACAACTTCCCCTGCCCTTCCAATGAATATATTCATAAACCCTACGTTTACTGATGGACAGCGCCCGGTTCCTACTCGACCTTCCAAAAACCGATGGTGACACCCAACGGTAGTCTGACACATCCGTACGACTGTCAACTTTCCTGAATTGTAATCAAAATGTACGACTGTCAACAATACGACGGTCAACTTTCTAAAATTGTAAACAAAATGTAGGACTATCAACGTTCTAATAATGATCCATTTAAACAAAACATACAAAAGTGCGGTTGTTGTATAGATTTTTTCAAAAAAAAGGGTAATCCCAGGGATGTTTAATCAGAGGAATGTTTGAATTTTATTTTTAACGGTGGAAATAGATTTAACATCATTAAAAATCTCAATAATACCTAAAATCTCGTTGTATTTCTGATTTTATAAATTTTGGCTTTGTTTTGCTAAAATCTTGCCAAAAAATCTAGTGTTTTAGGGTCCAATTAACTCCAATTTTAGACTATTCACAAAAATAGGATTCCATTAGCAATAACTTTTCATAACAAGTAAATATATTTAAATCTATATTTTAGAATAAGGTTTTCAATTTTTTTTTAAATGGTAGATAGTTTATATTTGATAATGTGAGAATATTTTTAATTGCATACATTATTTAATGGATGAAATCAATGATTTTCAAACAGTTTCTTCATGTCTTACTTTCATTTTTCCACTCGTATTATAAATTCACAATCCAATAAATGAAATCAAAAGTTTCCAAACCATCTCTATTCTTCTATTGTTGTTACAAATTCTTAATATTACAAATGAAGCTATTATAATTCACAATCTAATAAATGAAATCAAAAGTTTCCAAACCATCTCTATTCTTCTATTGTTGTTACAAATTCTGAATATTACAAATGACACATAAGTATAAATTCACAATCCAATAAATGAAATCAAAAGCTTCCAAATCATCTCTATTATTCTATTCTTGTTACAAATTCTTAATATTACAAATGACACAGATGTATTTAACGACTATAAACATTTATCACCCATTTTATTTATATATCTATGTTATAAAATTATTTTTACAAAATATGGTGGTGGATTGTTTAGGTTAGAGCATAAATGTGTTAAGGGATTCTCCATTTTGAGAAAAGATTCTTTGGCGAAAATCACATTAGGATTCTTTTGTCGACGCGTTTCGAACCAACTAGTGTGGTTCATCTTCAGGATTTGGTCAAATCTGGTCCAAGCATTAAATAAGGTTGAGAGTTGGATTGCATGGCCTGTGGGATCATGGCATCAAGTATTACTTGGAAGGGATACTTGGATAGGAGGCGACAAGAGCATACTAATGATAAAGTAATTTGGTCTTATAATCTACATAGAGGAGACATTACTAATGATAAAGTAATTTGGCCTTATAATTTACATATAGGAGACATTACAACCAAATTAGCATATCAAGCTATTTTGGAGACCACTATGTGGCATAAAGCTTTTTGGTGGAACAATTTTAGATAGAAATGAGTTAGGAGACATTACAACCAAATTAGCATATCAAGCTATTTTGGAGACCACTATGTGGCATAGAGCTCTTTGGTGGAACAATTTTATATAGAAATGGGTTGTCTTTTGAGACTTTTTGGAAGTTTTTCTGGTGGGTTTTTACGGTCTAATTTCTCTAAAATGCAACATAAATTTATTGAAATCACAAGACTGACGGGTAACCCGTGCACAATCTAAGTGCCCTAGGGTTTTTTAGGGTGTTGAATCCATATATACAGTAAAAAACCAGTTTAAATAACACAAATCAAGATTTTCCCTCAACTGTTTCTATCGGATTTGGCACCTAAAAGTCCAAAAGTCTCACCAAAGATAATTCCATACATAAATGCCAAGAACAACTTAAAATTAGGTTTTTATGTAGTTTATATTGTTAAACAAAATTATGACGTGGGATGCTTGTAGAAAGAGAGAATGGAATAAACCCAACATATGTATGTTATGTAAGAGAGAAGAAGAAACCATTCCCCGTCTTTTTATACAATGCCCTATCACAAAATTTATGGCAATAAGTGAAGAACGAAATTTAATTTGTCTGCTTTTGCAATGGAAGAAAGTCTTTGGTTTTGGATAAAAAAACTTTGCAAGTTCCAAGTTCAAATTTCTTCATTTATTTGTTTTATGAGGATTATGGATTTCCATAAATAAAATTCTATTTTAAATATTAATTTACATTGCAAACTCACAAAATAAGCCACCCATTTTTGAAACAAATTAGGCCAGAAAAGACAAAATAAATTTTTCTTATGAACTTTTTGATGGAGCATGTTCTCAAGGTCAATGTCCAGTAGGGATGACCCTTTATCTTTCTTCTTCTCATTAATTTTTAATAAAACTTCGGCTACGAGAGGACATTAATCAAATGATAGAATTGATTAGTGGATCTCTTATATTTAGCTAAAATGAAAAAGTTAAAAAAGATTAGATTTTTCTGAGATTCAAAGAAAATTGTGGAATGAACTAAGAAAAGATTTTTACATGTTTTGAATTTGAACCTAGAATTGATTAGTCTTGGGGTCTCTTGTATTTAGCTAGAACGAAAAAAGTTAAAAAAGATTAGAATATTTTTAGATTCAAAGACAATTGTGGAATGGACTAATAAAATATCTCAGTTACATGTTTTGAATCTAAAAGTAGAATTGATTAGCCTTTGGGGCCTCTTGTATTTTTCTAGAATGAAAAAGTTAAAAAAGATTAGAATTTTTTTAGATTCAAAGACAATTGTGGAATGGACTAGCAAAAGATCTCAGTGACATGTTTTGAATCTGAACCTAGAATTGATTAGTCTTTGGAGTCTCTTGTATTTAGCTAGAATGAAAAAGTTAAAAAAGATTAGAATTTTTTGAGATTCAAAGACAATTGTGGAATGGACTAACAAAAGATGTTAGTTACGTGTTTTGATTCGAACCTAGAATTGATTAGTCTTTAGGGTCTCTTGTATTTAGCTAGAATGAAAAAATTAAAAAAAATTAGAATTTTTTGAGATTCAAAAACAATTTTGGAATCAGCTAAGAAAAGATCTCAGTTAGAAGTTTTGAATCTGAACCTTTTGGAGTCTCTTGTATTTAGCTAGAATGAAAAGGTTAAAAAAAATTAGAATTTTTTGAAATGGAAAGAAAATCGTGAAATAAACTAACAAAAATAAAATAAAATAAAAAAAATTTAAATTCTTTGAGATTCAAAAACAATTGTGAAAGATCTCAATTACATATTTTAAAAATAAACCTCGCAAGGGGAATTTGATGATGTCTAAATTTTTCATTTTTCAAAAAGTCAAATTCTTTAACTGACTTTTTACGAAAATAAACAATTCTATTACTCAATAGATTTGCTAAGATTACTGAATTCAGGGGTCATCCAATGATATTTGAATATTCACTTTTACTATTTTAATAATTTATATTAATATACTAACCATGGTATATTTTGATTTTCTAAATAACAAAGATACACTTTTTTTTTTTACAAAATATCTATTTTTAATAAATTAAAATAATAAAATTATATCACATTAAATATTTAATTAAATAATCTTAATTTTCTGCTTCATACTTTGGTCGTCTGCAAATTCGGTGAAGACGTCAAGATATCCATTAAACATCAAGCGGGTTGACAGGGAACTCAAGAGATCATCTACAGATAGGTACTTTTTAAAGTGTTCAGGGTTTTTTCTAGGCGCTTTTCCATTGAGTTGTTCGCATTTTGCACGAAGGAAAATCAACAGAATCTTAAAATAGAGTCCAGTGGTTAGAATCGCAGCAGTAGCCAAGTAGAAAAGCATGGAGATCGATCCACAGAGTGGCTACTGCAACACAAATGGCGTCTTCTACAGCAAGCGGAAGCCCGCAGAGATCCCTCACCAAGATGATCCACTGGACGTTCCCGCCTTTGTCTTGTCCAGACACCAGCCGGGAAACCAAACAGCACTTGTGGACGCCATTACTGGAATTCATATCACATATGCACATCTCAGGCGCTCGGCAATGGCAATTGCTGCCGGATTGCATCAATTGGGCGTCCAACAGGGAGATATTGTATTGATCGTATCGCCTAATTTCCTGCAATTCCCTGCACTTGCAATGGGGATAATGTCAATCGGCGCAGTCCTGAGTACTGCAAATCCCCTGTACACTTCCGCAGAGCTACAGAAACAGATCGAGGATTCAATGCCTGTGCTTATCTTCACTACTTCCCATCTCCTCCACAAGTTCAACAACATGAATATAAGGATTGTCATGATTGGAACCCATGAAGAGTCCGGTAAATATAATGCCCCTGTAGTCTCGTCTCTCTCTAGTCTATTAAACTCGGATCCAGCTAACAGACCAACGACGAAAATCTGCCAGGATTCTACAGCAGCAGTGCTGTATTCCTCGGGCACCACAGGCCGAAGCAAAGGTGTCGTATCCACTCACAGAAACTTTATTGCCATGACCTCCATCCTGTGTACTCTGATGGGCCCATCCAAGGACGTGTATTTGTGTTTCATTCCATTGTTTCATATGTATGGTTTCAATATTTTTGTGTGTGGGCTCATGGCAATAGGGGCAACTGTGGTCATCTTGCCCAAATTTTCAATGGAGGGAATGTTACTGGCCATTCAGAGATACAGGGTAACACACATTCCCGCTGTTCCCGCTATTGCCATTCGGCTCTCTAAGTTGCCCGACGTCGACCACAAATACGATTTGAGTTCTCTCAAGGAAGTTATCACAAGTGGGGCGTCTATGGGCAGAGAACAAATGGAAGCCTTCAGGAGCCGTTTCCCTGGCATTGGAATTTCACAGGTCAGTCACGGTCTGCAATCCTCTTTCCGACTATTTATAATTTTATTCAATACTGAGATGCTTCGGTTTGACTTTTTTGTGAAGAGCCTATATTCAGAAAAGTTGGTGTCGTTTTCTGCATAGTATCCTGGTTTGGCATTTTTAAAACCGTCAAAATCCCATATTCACAAATTTGGTGTAGCGAGTTGATTTGTTTGGAGTATGTTAAATTTGTAGCGATAAGGCTTTTATAAATTGAAGTTAAATTTTACAATTGTTTTAGATAGAGTTATAGTTTTTATTATAAACTAAGTTCTCTGCTGTCTGGAATTTTGTTTTCAAGAATTTCAAATGAATTTAGATGTTCAAAAAACAATTAGAATTGTGAAGTGAGTGAAAATTTAATCAGAATTATAAAATTTGTTTTTGTAAGTTTTTGAATTCTAAGCATATCATTTGGAAAATTAAATCTAGATAAATGGAATCTAGCATTTTGATAAAATTCTAGATCTTCACATAATTACATTGTAATTGTATATCAAAAAGATTTTGATTTCACAAATAATGATACTGGAGTTGATTCTTAAATTCTACCAAATATCTTTAATTAGAAGATGAACTTCACGGTGCTGTATATGTATTATGCCTATCGTTAGATTTTGGCAGGCTAGTTATTCAAAGGCAGATATATATAGTTTGTAATTAGTAATTGGACTTTACAGTGCTATATATGTATTATTATGCTTATCGTTAGATTTTGGTAGGCTAGTTATTCAAAAGCAGACATATAACTTGACAGTGTTGTATATGTATTATACTTTTTATTAAATTTTGGCAGGCTAGTTATTCAAAGACAGACCTATACAGCTCGTGTTAAACTTGACGGTGCTGTATATGTATTATGCCTATCGTTAAATTTTGGCGGGCTAGTTATTCAAAGGCTGTATATGTATTATGCCTATCTTGAACTTTCGATATATACCGCCAGTGCAGTTCGATATATACCGCCAGTGCATTTATGGCCCATAGATAGACTAGTTATTTGTTCTCCTCCCCTATGACCCATAGATAGACTAGTTATTTGTTCTCCTTCCCTCTCTGAAGTTCATTCCTTTTAATCGATTTTGTTTGGATGAGTAACTCGTTTGAACTCGTCTTTGATATGCCCCCATTAATGCTTCAATTCTTGATAAGTGAGCCCTCTGTGTAGGGAAGTCATTGACTAGTAGAAAATACAAATGCCAGGGCTTTCGATCAAGTCCTAAGGTCCAAGGTTAGAGACTGTTCAAAAAACATTACAGGCTTCTAATCCTAAGAAAACTGAGCTGAGCACTGTTTTGTAGCTCATATATATAACAAATTTGACCTTCTCACAAAAATTACACTGATATAAGGAAACTCTGTTGTTGACAATTATACAATAGACGTATGTCAGCTGTGAGCTTCAACTATTGTACCTGTGAAAAAAAGTTCCAGCTAATTTCTTCTTTGCCACTTGCTGTTGCAGAGAAGGATCTGCTTAAATTGTGATATTTATGGGTTGTTGGGTTTAAGAGAGGCTGATTTCTTCTCCCCTACTTGCTGTTGCAGAGTAGGATCTGCAAGATTGTGATATTGATGAGTTGCTGGGTTTTGACAATTATACAGTAGACATGAGTAAGATGTCATGTTAGAACTATTGTGGGTATGAAAAGAAAGGTCCAGCTGATTTCTTCTTTGCCACTTGCTGTTGCAAAGTAGAATCTGCTTAGATTGTGATATCCATGGGTTTTTGGGTTTAGGAAAGGTTGATTTCTTCTCCCCTTCTTGCTGTTGCAGAGTAGGATCTGCATACATTGTGATATTGATAGGTTGCTGGTTTAAGAAGAGCCGTTGTCTTCTTCTCCACTTCCTGTTGCAGAGTAGGATCCGCACAGATTGTGATAGGTTGGGTTTAGGAAGGGTTAATTTCTTCTTCTCCACTTGTCGTTCCAGAGTAAGATATACATAGATTGACATAGTCATGGCTAGTTGGGTTTATTAAAGGATGATTTCTTCTTCACACTTACGATCTGAAATTGTTGGATTTTGCAGGGTGGGCAAGAATCTTTCTGTTTCTCTCAATTTCAAACTTGGAAAGTTTAGATTTATTATATACCTTCAGACTTGTCATTCACCTTGAATTATAGATTTTCCGTTTGAGCCTCATCAAGTCTTAATTCTACTTCCATCAGGCGAGCCTACTTTCCTTTCTGATGCTTTGCTATAGCTTCCAGGGGCCTGACTGAAGATTCCATTTATGTATAAACCCAAGACCTGCATAATCCAGTTTTAGACCTGAGTGGTTTTATGTTGATGTTGATATTTGCAATGCTCTGTAATATATATCCTTATAAACACAAAGACTTGATGAATGGATCACCCTAGTAGAATGTATCTCCCTATTAGTCATAAGCTCGATTTTACCTCAATCTATTGAACGTTTCTGCTGATGAAAAGTTTCTTTTTCAATCTATAACTGGTTTTTACCTGATTATTCCACTAATCATTCTGCAGATATATGGAATGACTGAGATGAATGGTTCAGTCATAAAGAGTGAAGGAAACGACATCAAGCATTATGGTTCAGTGGGCATACTAGTCCCAAACGTGGAGGCCAAGGTGGTTGATATTATAACAGGGAAGCCCTTGCCTCCCAACAGAAGAGGCGAATTATGCTTCCGAGGCCCTATGGTTATGAAAGGTAAAAACACATTATGATACGTTGTAAATCATTTATGGGAATGATATGAATTTTCTATATACTAAGGATTTTACAAATTTTATTGTCTTCTGATTCTATTCCCTAGATCCTTCAGGGCTTTCCGAGTAAAGGGTCGCCTATATTTGTTCTGGATAGCATAGAAGGATTTCATCATTCATGCCGGCCATCATTATTTTTCACAAGAGTTTCATTTATAAACTGTCAAAAATATGGTTTGCTCAGGTTCTGAATTTCTACAGGATACTACAAGAACAATGAAGCGACATCATCGTCAATAGATTCAGAAGGCTGGTTGCATTCTGGAGATATTTGTTGTATCAATGAAGAAGGGCATGTATATATCGTAGACAGATTAAAAGAGCTCATCAAATACAAAGGGCTCCAGGTATGTCTAGTTACCTCTCGTTTAATACCAACAGGAATTCATTATACCCACTAGAGAAATTTTGCAGTTACATTCATGAGATACTGTTTAATATGGCATGAAAAAACCGTTTCAGATAGCACCAGCCGAATTGGAAGAGCTTCTGCTGTGCAATCCAGAGATTGAAGACTCTGCAGTAATACCGTGAGACTTCCCAGCTATCCATTGCATTTTTTGGGCGACGAAATTGTATAAGAGAAGCCCAGGCAGACACTTATTTTGTCTGGAGAGGGGAATGCGATTTAGTGAATAGCAAAAATTTGAATAAATTGACTAAAAGGAGAATATAAACCATCAGATTGCATTGCTATATATTGCTCTGATACCAGCATATATTTTGTGTATTGACAATGGTTGGGGGATGTGTTGGCAGATACCCAGATGAAGAAGCGGGTGAAGTTCCTATGGCATTTATAGCGAGGAAGCCTCAAAGCAATCTAACAGAAGAGGATGTGATTGAATTTATTGGAAGACAGGTGATTTATTGATTGTTTCATTGGTTGGTTTCTAGAGTTTTATGTGGATTTTGGTTTACTCAGGAACCTCTATCTTCTGCATGTAATTTGGCATTGTGTGTGGGTGTGATGGATCCAGGTGGCTCCATACAAGAAGATAAGAAGAGTGGCGTTTGTGGTTTCCATTCCGCGAACTGAGTCTGGAAAAATTCTCAGAAAACATCTGAGAGCGCTCGTCGAGCCAAAATCTTCAACCCTTTCGAGGCTGTGAACTATCTGTCTTGCATCCTCAGCAGTAACCTTAATATTTCCTCCATGAGATCAACTAGGTTTGGTCGCATGGGCTCTTCAACTGATATTTTGAACCATCTTGAAAGGAGAGTATCTATTTTTTCTGGTCGATATCCATCAAGCCTAACGGCTATAAAGTCGAAATTTTCAGCCTCAAGTCAGGGGACAGATTCAGATTCGATTGCTAATGTTTTCTTTTTAATATTCCGAGTGTCCTCTGAACAACTCACCTCTGAATTTCCAACTAGTTTCATTTCATTTCATTTAATGAGACAATTTAATTTTAACCTCCTACTTTTAAGGGCGGAGGAGATCATATGCTATTGTTGATATGTACATACACATTTTTCTATTTAAAAAAAAATATCTAAATTATATATATGTATATAATATTGTGAAACTACTACTATAACATGAAGAATATCTCAACAATTGATAAGCCAGATATAGAAGGAATTTATGACTTACCAAGATATACTAGGAATGTATGGCTTAGCAAGAATCATGACTTCACTAGGATGGGGGAGCCTACTCCTTGAGCCTTATCACAATGGGCCAAAAATGACTTTATATATACTACAAAGTTATGATAGGTTTTAAAAAGTAACACTAGTAAGCTACTTTTTTGAGAATATTTAATTATTTTTTCCCAAGAAAAAAAATAATTATGTTGATGATAACAAACATAATTACATTTTGCAATACATAGTGAACAATGTGTTCAATGAGATCTTCCCTGATCCCTCAGCCGCACAAGAAAAAAAAGACATTTGTGACCATCTTGAATAATACAATAGATGCTTGTCCCACGGGTCAAATGAGAGCCAAAAAAAATATACCCACTCTTAATAAAAAAGAAAAAAGCTCCAAATAATATTTCCATGATAAACCAATCAACATAATATATGGTGAAAGATCTACTGCAAAAATACCAAAAAGCAATGTTTAGTGTTGTGAGTTTTGAACATCCATAAAAGGCCTCTGATAATTGTTATAGTGAGCATCAATTAGGACTTCTTCAATGTGCCAAGACCCTCGATCCAACTGCAAGTCTACCTTCCTTAGAAAGATGATATGCCTCATTGTTTTTGTCCCTGTAAATATGAGTGCATGAAAAGTATGAATAAGTAATCTTTATTGTTTGCAAATCCTCTATAATATGAACCAAGTGAATATTGCGACATTGTTGAATCTCATTAACCCAATTTATTACCAATAAAGAGCCACCAAACACTTAAGTTGTTCACAACCCTTTTATCAAAAGCCACTAGAGAGCAACAAGTTAATAATTCAGCGAAGTTGTTTGTATCACTCCCTAACCCCATACTAACTTTGAAGCAATGCTTATTAGAAAGATGTAAGATAAAATCACCACCACATTGGTGATCCTCTCCCTATTCAACCCCATCAAAGAAACCCCACGAACGAGAAACACCAGGTTGTGCATGAGGAACGTTTCTTGCATGGACAGAAACCATAAGCTACGAAAAATAAGCCAAAATAGCCAACACTTCAACAACCACCATGCCTGGACTGGAAGACAAGTTTGCAAAATTTATCTGTTTCGGGCCAACCAAACACCCCAACAAATGAGAAGAGGCAAAGCCTTAAAGGTTAAAGTATTCTTGTTCTATAGCCAATATTGCCACCACTCCTCCAATGAAGGTCCCTTCCAAACACATAATTGACCACAGACCAAAAAACATCTATACCAAATTTGGCAATAGAAAGGGAAATCAAGGACAAGATGCTCAATAGACTCACCATTTGATTTGCATAAAGGGCACCAACTAGGCCCAATCTTGTGCCTCTTCTGCAAATTTTCCTAGGTAGGGACCTTTTTTCCCAAGATACCCCACATAAAGTGACGTGACTTTGCAGGGCTCTTAATCCTCCATTCCCCTTTCCACCACCACATCTCTACTCCATTCTCAGCGTCCACATTCAAATGAATATAACCCACCTTTGGAGTATAAGTGCAATCTAGAGAATGAGCCCAAAGCAACTCATCCTCTTCTTCAGAGATTTTGATATGACCATTTACGAATGCCTCCAAGTATTCCCTCCAAATTTCTCTAAATTCTTTACCGATCTACAAATCATCTACCGTAAGCCACCCCTGCCACCATATAGTGGTATAATTTGGGTTAATTATATGGGCAAGACAAAAGAAGCCCCTATCTTTGAGCATATCAACAAGGGCTTGAGGTAACCAATGGAATTGATCACTTCCAATCCAAGGATTTTGACCCAACCTCACTTTCAAACCATTCCCCACCTTCCATCCAACCCCAAAGCAATGAATTTAGCACTGCATGCCATATTATAGAGATATTTGGCTGCATTTTATCACTCAGCCTAATCCAATCTTCAAGCGAGTAGGGATGAATTTATTTATGAAAAACAACCCAGGTCCAAAGACTGGAGGTGGAAAGAAGCCTCCACCCACATTTTGATGCAAGTGCCTTCGAGAACATAAAAAATAATTTTTACACCCCACCCACCAAGCAATTTTGGAAAGGAAATATGATTCCAATTCACCCAAGGGAGAACAAACTGATCATGAAAACCTGCCCACAAAAATTTGAAACATAGCCTCCTGAACTTTTCTAGTGTTCCCCTTGGAATCCATGCCACATACATCTAGAAAAACAAGTATTTCCTCGAGCACCCACTTCACCAAGACCAACCTTCTTGCCCGAGACAACCACCTAAAGCACCAACCCACTAATCTTTTCTCTATCTTAGAGATTAACCACATCCAATCTTATTTCTTATAACAATTTGGTTTCAAGTGAAAACCCATGCATTTTAATCCTTCTTCCATATTAGACAACTGATATGGATAAAACACAGTAAGATTTCAAAGTTTGAATTCTTCCAGGTATTGAGCAGATATAGACAACTTTCTAGCATTTACAACAATCCCAATTTCCTTCTTGAACAAGACAATAATCTTAGCTAAATTGGCCACATGAGACACGAGGAACCCTTGCCTCAAGGCTCGCTAGTTGTGATATGATCAGCGTTAATCTATTGGAAACGACCTTGGAGATGACCTTATAAACACAGTTGCATAAAGAGATGGGGAAAAATTCTTCGAAGGAGGAAGGATTATCAACTTTGGGAATGAGGGCAATAAAAGTAGAATTGAAAGCTCCCAAAACTTTACCTTCCTCTCTAGACTCATTTACCACTTCTAAAAGATCATTTCCAATAATATCAAAAAAACCTTCAAAGAACTCAACCCTCCACCCATTAGGCCCTGGACTTTTATCCTTTTGAAAACTAGCAATAACAGCCTTTCGCTCCTCTTCAAAAACCTCATCCACCAATTCTCTATTAGCTTCCTCATTCACGAATCTAGGGAAAAGTTTTTCCACCCTAATGACTTTCACAATATTAGCCCTTGCAGGCTCCTAAAGTAGGTTTTGAAAGTGGTCTCTAGCCATAAAGGCTAGTCCCTCGAAATTTGAGACCTCCCTACCATCTTCATCTTAGGGATTCCAGATTGTATTAATCAACTTCCTACCCTTTGCATAAGCATGTAAAATTTTTGTGTTCTTGTCCTGCCCTTCAAGCCATATGGCCCTACCTTTTAATCTATAGAGAGTCCCCTGAGCCTCCAAGATGACATTTCTTTTGGCTTCCAAACAAACTAAGTTATCCCTTGATATCGCGTTCAAAAAACCCCCACCATTGAAGTCCCAAGACATCAGGAATCATGCTTTCAATATCCACAAGCTCCTCCTCTTCTTTTTTGTGTTTGCACTTTGCCCACTCCACAAATTTACTTTTAATTTGCTTTAAATTTTCCTCAAAATGTTGCGATGTCAATCACCCTTTATGTGAGTTGAAAGGAATCCAACCTTCTTTGATCAAAAAAGCAAACTCTTCCTCTCTAGTCCAAGGATTTTAATTTAAAAGGGCTTCTAGACTTGGCACCATGAACTTTTAGCTCCAACAAAATGGGGGAATGGTCAGATTCCTCCCAAGAGTCACCCCACTGACAAATATAACTAAACTACTCCATCAACTTAGCGATAATCAGAAATCTATCAAGCCCTTTTGCAATTTACTCCTCCCCTATGTCATGATTCCACCATGTAGACTTCAGTTTTACAAGCTCAAGATCCAACATATATGAAGACTCTAGATTGCTAACAAATAAATTTAATAGATTATATAATCTAGCTCTAGCCCTCCCGGACTTAGTAGTGCCCTGGGAAATTTTAAACCCCAGAATTAGTTTTTCAACTTCCAACATCTTTGAAACAAATAACTTATTCCATAACTCTAATCTATCATCACATCGAACATAAAAGTTTAAACAAGTAAAATAAACCCCAACAACCAGGAAAAAACATCAATCCCCAACCTACAACTAATGCTCCAAAAAAATCTGACCTACATTTTACACATCAACCGCCCACAGTAATTCCCGAGAGCGATCTCGGACATCCGAGGCAATGAACCTCCACCCCTCCGTATAAGCATTCCAATATAGAGGAAACAACCTCACGAGTGCCAAGGTTTGTTGGAGGAAAATTAGATCCAGATTCTCGAGAGTAACTAATGTTTTTAATGTAAGTTTTTGAAAAGATTTAATGATAGATGGCAAAAGGATAAAATTCAATGGGAAAATTGTTTTTTAAAGATATTTTGTAATTATTTTAGTTTATTGTACAATATAGATGATTGTTAAATTTAATTAGCGATATTGATTTGAAATTGGTATTATGTTAATTATAATTATAATTTATTAATTGTTAATTTAGTATATTTTTATATTAAATGTGTATATTGTTTTTTTTTTTTTTTTAAATAAATTTTCATTTCAATTTATATTAATATTTATTTAACATATATAATAATGCAGTTGTCTATAATGTGACTTTTTGGAAGCTTTTCAGGTGGGTTTTTCCGGTCAAAATCCGGCAGCAATTTATTGGAATGGCAAGTTTGATAGCTAGTTTCTGCACAATCAAAATGTCCCAGGGGTTTTTCAAGGTGTTGAATCCAAATATGCAGTTAAAAAACCATTTCAACTGCAACAAATCAAGATTTAACCTCAATTTCTTCGGCCGGATTCCGTCACCGGAATCTCCAAAAAGTCGCATTATAGACAACTCCTATAATAATATTATTTAACATATATAATATTATTATTTATATTGTTTTTGAAATCAACATCGTATGTAAAACACATTTTTTATCAAAATAGTATGGTCTTTCAAAATAATTATTCTATTTCTAAAGCGACATAACAAAAACCCTAAATAAGCCAAAAACATGGCTCAAAGTGTTTACATCCACCCAAAAATCAAATGAAGCAAAATAAAAGAATAAAATCCTAAAACATTGTTAATTGATTGAAAAACCTATAATAAAAATGAATGTAATATTTTATTTCTAATATGAGATTTTATCAATTAACAAGTGTTACATAGTAGCATGTACTTGTCGTTTAGTAAAAAGCTAGCGAAACTATCAAATCATTTTTGCTAGTTACTATAATTTTTAAAAGCAGTTGTAAAATGTATCTTTCCTATCATGCTTAATAGTGAAATACATACTTGTATTGGCAGAAAAGAAATCCATGGTAGCCGAAATTACACAACACTCAAATTGTTTTGAATAGTAATGAATGAGAATGTTACGATGCTCATGGATGAGGAGTTTCCATCCAACCAAATTTTTGTTTGTCTGCTATTCATATACCATCTAGTAATAACTTAAAGGGGCATATTCCTTTTCTTCATTTCAAAGGTTCTAAAGTTTCACTCCTTCCACAAAGTCAATAGAGTGAAACCGAGAGCCTTATGCCAGGATCGTAAAGCAACAAAGTTTTTAAAATTTCGATCAAACCATTGATTTATCCATGTTTTTACATATGTCAAACAAGGTAAAGTACACGAACTGAATATTTGTTGGACAAATACCCATATACTCTTGGCAAAAGAGCAAGAAACAGAAAGGTGCTCTGTCGATTATTCCGCTTGTGAACATAGCATTTTCATTTAAGACAATCCCAAGTTAATGCACAACCCTAAGCTATCATCCATAGAAATTTTGAAATCTTTGGTCATCCAAACACCCCTCATAGTTGATTCCACAGAGTGGCCTTCTCATGGAGTT
The DNA here is from genome assembly GCA_000404065.3 of Pinus taeda. Taxonomy (NCBI): domain Eukaryota; kingdom Viridiplantae; phylum Streptophyta; class Pinopsida; order Pinales; family Pinaceae; genus Pinus; species Pinus taeda. The sequence continues at coordinate 154,004 of APFE031062765.1, read as the reverse complement.
GAAATCCAACTAACAATGAGTACGCTTCTTTTAAAGAAAAGGTTCATGATGATTATCGCCCCCAACGAAAAATATTTTGCTTGTGGTAGACTCGTATCAATCTATTTTCAGGTATTTGTTAGTACTCTTCCCATGGGTGAGTATCATGTGTATGATCCCATTCACCTTTATCTTTCCACTGTCTCCAATATTGATATTTACCTAAAGGCCTCCAAAAGTCAGCCACCTTGAGGGCCCCTTTTGCCTTTGATAGATTTTTAATGGGTTAGATATTTTCATTACCCTCTAGAGGTGGATACTGTATCCAGGAATCCTCTCAAAAGGATGACGACATCCCCCTTCTAACCTCCCAAAATGCATATCATCCCACAAGTTCCTGATCATCCTGTGCCCAATTTCAGACACCAGAGCCTTGGATTTTTCCTTCAAAGCATAGTCTCTCCTCCTGTGTATATAGGGGAAAATACTCTCGTAACCAAATTTGTTTCCAGACTTGTGGGCCTCCCTGAAACCAAAGCCACCACGACTACATAGCATAAGCGAAACTGATGAGATGAGGATCCTGAAGGCCCAACCTTCCAACGTTCTTGGCATAACCAACTTGTTCCAACCAACCAAGGCCCACTTACATGCTTTGGTAGATCCTCTCCATAAAAAGTTTCTTTATATAGATCGTAGGATTTGACTAATTCTACTTGGAATATGCATTACTGATAACTAGTAATTTGGCATTGCTTGTAAAATGACTTCGGTTAATATTAGATGGCTTGGGAAATTGAGAACCCTGAAATCCTAGTTGTTGACCTTACGACGAGTCCTTTCTATGAGGTATTCTCATGTAGTGACCCCATTTTGATTCAAAATAAGAGGTACTCTCAAATACTTGGAGGGAAGATGGCCTCTACTGAAACCCAGACTTCGAGTTGGTCGTAACTAGAAAACATTCAGATAGTTGAAGAAAAAAATACTCATTTTTTTTGTATTTACAACTCTAACTGAGGCATCCATAAAGATTTGCAGAATTCTACTCATTCTTTTCACCTCTTGCAGAGTAGGTAACCCAAATAAGATAACATCATCAACAAACTGTTTATGGGAGATGGGAAGATTGACCCCATACAAATAGAGACCATAAATATGTCCCAATTCACATGCTTTCTTGAACATTCTCCCAAGTCCTTCCATAACTAATATAAAGAGAAAAGGTGATAAGGGATCACCCTGCCTTAACCCTCTAGAAGGGTGAAAAGTGGGAAATGGTGAACCATTTATTAAGATAGAAAATAACACATATGATATAAGAGATGAGACCCATGATATCCACTACTCTGAAAATCCATAAGTTTGGAGAACATGGAATATGTATGTCCAACTTAACCAATTGTAACCCTTAGATAACTGTGGTGCTGGTAAATTCTCAGTGCGGACACAAACAATTCCTCTAGCCCGAGAGAGCGGGTCTAGCCACAAACAAATAATCTATGGAAAATCTCCTTAATCTAGAATCAATTAGGAGGACCTACTGTTGAGCCTCAAACCTGCACCTTCCTATACACCCTCTTAGCCCTCATTCTCCACTCACTTCATTCATCCAGTTGTTCAATCATTGCATTATAGTCTAAAAAGGACTGTTTATATGGTTTTCTGACTATACTTATGACTGTTGTTTGGTTTAGTTTTTTTTGTTCATGCAGCTGCAGAAACTTGTCAGTTTCCGCAGCCAGCATAGGTTTCCGTAGCCAGCACAGGATTCCGCAGCTATTTTGTTAAAAGCTGTGCTCCAGGTGTCCTCTGAAGAAACGAGCTACATGGGCAAGCTCCAGGTGGCGGCGACATGGAACGTGTCCCTTCAAATCGGCCAAATCATCCATAAGAGGTCGCAGTCAACCAAAGTCAAAGACAAGGCTAGCCAAAGAGTTCAGCGGTGGCACGTCACTGTTTTGGGCACGTGAATGATACGTGGCATAGTTCTCAGCTCACGAAGGCACCAGCACACCTGGAGATCGTTCCTAGAACATGAATCTAACAACCAACCACTCCGAAGATTTAAGAAACATGACAACAGTTACACTAGATCTCGGCTGAAGAGATCTACGTGTCTATGGCAACGCAGTTAATAGCGTAGAAGTTGTTAGTTAGCTGTAGTATTTTTGCATTATAAATAACGCGTCATTGAACGCTATGAAAAGGTTTTTTGATATGTATGAACCTTGAACTATTTATGTAATTTTTGCGCTGCTGGTTATCTTATCACCCCACTATTTTATATGTTGTTGTTTTAATACATGAGAAGACTTTTCTGAAGATAGCCGTGTGGTTATTTGATTGGCTGAAGTGGCAGAGGGCCCCTGCACGCTGAAGCCTTGTAAAGTGTTTATTTAGTTTCATTATGTTTTTGTTTTTATCATTAGCTTGTACATAATATGCTGTTTTATGTTTCTGTTGTTCATATCTTCACCTTTGTTTTCTTAGAGCTGTAAACTGATCAGTGCTTTTCTACAGGTTTTCTTAGGCAACCTGGGCAATTTTTCAATCTTTTTGATAACTTTTGGCATATGAGATCATCTTTTCCTTCCTGCTAACATTCATTTTTTTGAAATTTAAATTCAGCATTGTCCTTTTCAAGTTGTGGTTTGCTTGTTTATTTTTCTGCTACTTAGATATCATACTGCTCATCAATTTATGATTTCTCTCTGTGGTCAAATGACTATATCAGCAAAGAATCAGAATATTACTAATTGTAGTTTGATTTAGTTGTCATATTGCTTACTCATGGTTGCTTTCCATAAGGTAGATTGAGCTGAATGGTAAAGGACTAGAAGAGTTTAAGTAGTGTGATTAGTTTCTTTTCTGCAATTTACATTTAGTTATCATATTGCTTGACATGTTCATGATTACTTCCCCAAGGTAGATTGAACTGAAGGGTCAAGGATTTGAAAAATTCAAGTAGTGTGATTAGTTTCTTTTATGCAATTTACTTTCTTGATCAGTTAGATATCATATTGCTTAACTTGTTTATGATTACTTCCCACCAGGTAGATTGAGCCGAAGGGCAAAGGATCTGAAAAGTTAAAGTAGTGCGAATTAGCTGCTTTGCTTTAAGTTTGAGTTGTTTTTCAAAGTTTTTTCTTTCTTTTCATTTTCAGCAGCAAGGATACCGGGCCATTGTCATTAGTTAACCATTTGATGCATTTGTTTTCTCTTAAGAATTGATTTCATTTTAGTTATTGTAAAGCTTTCTTTTGAGCACTTTCAAGTTTAGAGACCATCACCATCTACACTCCACACTTCACTTTTACCATCACACATTAAGGAAAAATAAAATCCAAAAACAAACAAAAAAGTTTAAAACGACAAAAGCCTAAGGAAATGGTTATCTAGTACATATAGTACACTTCACTTCGTCAGTTTACGAACCCCGGGTTGACATTTTAAATAGAAATTTAGATCACACTAAATTGACCAAACATTTTGGCGTCGTTGCCGGGTAAGTGAAATTAGGTAGCCAATTTCTAAAAGAAAAATATATATAAAAACAAGAAAATTTCAAGGAAGGAAAATTGATAACCTCTCAAAGTATGCTCTCCTCTTGCGCCTAGTGTGATCTGGAGGATCAGAAAAGAGAAAAGTTATTGGTTTAATAGTTTCTTGAGTATACTCTCTTCTTGCACCTAGAGTGACCTGGAAGATCAGAAAGAGAATTATTAACCTGACTTGAAGAAAAATAAAAAAATGACATGCATAGAGCAAGAGATTCTAGGGGAAGGTTTTTAGCTAGAACTAAGAGTTCGATTTTTACAACTCCATCTACTTCAAGGAATAGGGAAGAGACACCTCCACCATCTCCAACTCACACTCCTAGCCCTAGGATTCCTGGAATTCAAGAGGCAGTAGTTGACTCTCCCACACCATCTATTGAATCCGAATTAGGAAGAGATCCTTTCCTTCCTTCTACAGGGAGACAAATTGTAATTGAAGAAGTAGAATCACCTGAGGAAGAAGGGGAAATTCCTCCTCATTCACCCTTGGTAGAGGAACCAGAGAACTCTGAAGTCTCTTAGGAAACTACCATGACAGAAGAAGGAGCAACCAGATTTGGTAGAGGTAGAGGTAGAGGAGGAGGAGAAAATAATGGAGGAGGTAGAGGTAACATTGGAGGAAATAGGGATGGAGACAACTCATTCGGATTTCCTATAGTCAATGAGGACTCCCGAGCCACAATGAAAAACATTTCGCCATCTGTCCTCCCAAACTTCCATGGGTTAAGAAATGAGGACCCTGAAACATTTCTATTTGAGTTTGAGGTCGTGTGTCGAACTTATGATTATCTGGAAGACTCTCAAAAAATCAAACTGTTTCCTTCAACATTGAAAGGGGCAGCCTTGAAATGGTTCATGGGATTACTCACTCAATCCATTAGGACTTGGAATGATATGAAACAAACATTTTTGGATAGGTACTTGGACTATTGTATGCCCACCAATCATAAGGATGAGGTATTCAAGATGGTGCAAAAAGAAGATGAAAACTTGGAGGATTTACTTGAAAGATTTCAATACAACCTGAAAAGAGCAAAAATGAGTAACTTAGATGAGGAGACCTTGAAATACCTTCTATTAAAAGCCATTAGAGATGAATGGATAGATATTTTGAATATGATGGGAAAAGGAGACATATCTCAACTTCCACTTCATGATATAGCAGAGCTATGTGTTCATCTCTCACGGGGGAAATCTAAAACTCAAAAAGGGCCTAGAGATCCTTCTCTCCTCAGAGAAAACAAATCTGCAACTAGATCGGTAAGTAGGGCTGAGATTGGAAACATGCTTGATGAATTCAAAACTGATAGCTTAGGAAGTCTTAGTGAGCAACTAGACACTCTTAAGATCCATAATAAATAGCAAGCAGAAGCTGAATCTTTAGCTATCTTTTGCCCGAAATGTAGAAAGAAACATGCTCTAAGGAATGTCCCTTGGATGCAAAGGCTGTAGAAACATGTGTAATCTGTTCAGAGAATCATGAAACCAAGGATTGTCCTTCAATCCCTGGCCTCAAAGCTGTCTTTCAGGAAGATCCAAGTACCATTGAGTCTCTCTGTTTTGTTGCAAGGAGACCTTGGAAGGGGCAACAAAATCAAGGGTTTAACAACTCTATGAATTTTCAACCCCCACCAAATTGGAATCCTTGGCAACAACCTTGGTCCCAACCTCAAAATCCTTTTCAATCATGGATACAAGGTATGGAAAATCCTTATGGGAGATTTCCTCAATTCTATCAATATCCTCCATCTTTTCAAAACCAACAAGCTCCACAACTTCCAAATCAAAATCCACAACTATCATTGCCATTTCATCAACAACAACCCTCTCAATAGAATCCAAATTCTCAACTCTTGCTCCAACAAAAGTCAAATCAACTTCCTTCTCAGCCATTGCCAAACCCCAATAATAAAAACCCTCAAAATGCTTTCATGATTGGAAGGTCTACAATTTCAATATCCTGTCTATATTATTGTTCCTCTCAATGATGTACAACTCAAATCAGGTAGAGTTCTAGATAAACCTTCTATAGATGTTCAAAAGCAAAGCATTTCTGAGGAATATTCTCTTGAAGCCAATAAGGGTTCTGAAGCACCTCTTCAAAACTCAAGCACTCAAAAAGGAAAAGAAAAAGAGTTAACCCCCACAACTCCTATAGTTGAGCAACCTGCATCTTCATCCACACCTCCTTTTCCTGAAAAGTTACAAATTGACAAAGGAGTGGAAAAACAAATCTTGTTGCCTGACTATGACTTTCTAGATGAATTGAAGAATGTCTGTATCAAGATTCCCTTGTTACAAGCCATTAAAGAAATTCCTATTCTAGCAAAGACAATAAAGGAGGTAAGTCTTAAAAGACCAGGAAGGAAGGAAACCGAGAGATGCAAGAAGAATCCACCTGGCAAGAAAAATTGCAGATATCATGATGGGAAAAGTTACTATGCAGAAGTATGTAGATCCCGGTAGTCCAATTGTCAAAACAAATATCAATGGGGTAGAAATTCCAAATACTTTGATTGATTTAGGGGCTGCTA